>CAUYLG010009544.1:0-63087 GCA_963573385.1 Cacajao melanocephalus
AACAGAGCCAAGACTCTGCCTCAAAAAAAAAAAAAAAAAAAAAAAAAAAAAAAAAAAAAATGAAAAATGAAAAACAACAACAACAACTCTGTAACTCAACAACAAAAAGTCAAACAGTCTAATTTAAAAACAGGCAAAGAACTTGAATGGGTATTTCTCCAAAAAAAATATACAAATGGCCAATAAGCGCATGAAGATACTCAACATCATTAGTCATTAGGGAAATGCAAATTAAAACCATGAGATAGCATTTTACACCCAATAGGATGACTATAATTTTTAAAAACAAGAGTATAACAACTGATGGCAAGCGTATAGTGAAACTGGAACCCTCTGATATTGTGGGTGAGAATGGAAAATGGCATAGCTACTCGGGACAGTAGTTTGGCAGTTCCTCAAAAAGTAAAGCATAGATTACCATATGACCCAACAATTCCACTCCTAGCCATTTACCTGCATGAATTTAAGACAGGGACTCAAGCAGATCCCTGTATTCCAATATTTAATGCAGCATTATTTACAGTAGCCAAAAGGTGGAAACAATCCAAATACCTATCAATAGGTGATGGATAAACAAAATGTGATATAAACATGCAATGGATTATTCAGCCATAAAAAGGAATGAAGTTCCTGATTGTGCTACGATACGGATGAACCTTGAAAACATGCTAAGTGAAATGAGCCAGGTGCAAAAGGGCAAATATTACTTATTTCTACCTATATAAAATATCTAGAATAGGAAAATTCAAAGAGACAAAGTAGATCAGAGGTTCCCATGGGCTGGGGGGAGGAAGAAAGGCACAGTTATAGCTTAATGGATACAAAATTTCTATTTCAAAGTAACAGTGGTGATAGTTGTATAACACTGTGAATGTAATTGATGCCACTGAGTTACACATTTAAAAATAGTTACAATGGCATTAAATATACATTTTTTTAATTACTAAACTTTATTGACACATAATTATCACTCAAGTGAACAGCTTACATTAGTGTTCACACTCAGTGTTATATAGGCTATAGGTTTTCACAAATGTATAACAACAAGTATCTTCTTGTAAAAAATTCCAGAAATAAATTTTTAAGTTTCAAACTGCATGCTGTCCTGCTCCATCCTACCCAGGACGTGCATTTTCCCTTTGTCCTACATATCTACACTGCATACACAGTGTACATGCCAGAGAGCACATAAATTTCAAATTCATGAAATTGTGAAGGAAAATGAAATCTGTGCATAGTGTATATAGAGTATGGTACTATCTGTGGTTTCAGGAATCCACTGAGGGTCTTGGAACATATCCCCCATGGATATGGGAGCACTACTGTATTGTACACAATAGTCTCAATGCCCCAGAAATCCTCTGGGCTCTATTCATCCCTCCCTCTCTGAAAGCCCTTGGCAATCACTTATCCTTTTACTGTCTCCATAGCTTTGCCTTTTCCAGAATGTCATAGTTGGAATCATACAGTATGTAGCTTTTTCAGATTGGTTTCTTTCAGTTAGTACATACGCATTTAAATTTCCCCCATGTTTTTTCATGGCTTAAGAGCTCATTTCTTTTTAGTGAATATTCCATTGTCTTTATGTACCAGTTTATCCACTCACCTACTGAAGGACATCTTAGTTGCTTTGATGTTTTAGAAATTACAGATAATGCTACTATAAACATCCATGTGCGAGTTTTTGTGTGAATGTAAGTTTCCAATGCATTTGAGTAAATACCAATACATGCAATTGCTACATCATATAAGAGTATGTTTGGTAGTATAAGAAACTGCCAGACTGTCCTCCTAAGTGGCTACGCCATTTTTCATTTCCACCAGCAATAAATGAAAGTTCTTGTTGCTCTACATGCTCACTAGCATTTGGTGTTGTCAGTGTTCTGGATTTTGGCCATTCTAATAAGTACATGGTCATATCTCATTGTTGTTTTAATTTACGATTCTCTAATGACATATGATGTTGAACATCTTTTCATGTGCTTACTTGCCATCTATATGGCTTCTTTGGTTAGGTATCTGTTCAGATCTTTCGCCATTTATTAGTTGGGTTGCTTGTTTTTTTTGTTTTTGTTTTTTCATGGTGTGGTTCTGTCACCCAGGCTGGAGTGCAGCGGCTCAACTGGCTCACTGCAACCTCCACCTCCTGTGTTCAAGCCATCCTCCCACCTCAGCCTCCCAAGTAGCTGGGACTACAGGCATGCATCACAATACCTGGCTAATTATTTTATAGAGACGGAGGTTTCACTATGTTGCCCAGGCTGGTCTTGAACTCCTAAACTCAAGCAATCCACCCACCTCGGTCTCCCAAAGTATTGGGATTACAGGCAAGAGCCATGGTGCCCAGCCCTCATTTTCTTAATACTGAGATTTAAGAGTTCTTTGTATATTTTGGATACAATCCTTCAACAGATGTCTTTTGCAAAACACTCTGTGGCTTGACTTCTCATTCTCTTGAAAATGTCTTTTGCAGAATAAAAATGTTTGTAATTTTAGTGAAGTCCAGTTTATCAACTACTTCTTTCATGGATTGTGCCTTTTGTGTTATATCTAAAAAGTCATCGCCATACCCAAGGTCATCTAGGTTTTCTTTTATGTTTTCTTTCTTTTTTTTTTTCTTTTTTTGAGAAGGAGTTTCACTCTTGTTGTCCAGGCTGGAGTGCAATGGCGTGATCTTGGCTCACGGCAACCTCAGCCTCCCGAGTAGCTGGGATTACAGGCATGCGCCACCATGTCTGGTTTATTTTGTATTTTTGGTAGAGATGGGGTTTCTCCAAGTTAGTCAGGCTGGTCTCGAACTCCCAACCTCAGGTGATCCACCCACCTCGGCCTCCCAAAGTGTTGGGAGTACAGGAGTGAGCCACTGCGCCCAGCCTTCTTCTGTGTTTTCTAGGGATTTTACACTTAGGTCTACCATCTATTTTGAGTTAATTTTTTGTAAAAAGTGTAAAGTCTGTCTAGTTTCTTTTTTTTTTTTGCATGTGGATATCCAGATTATTTCCAGCACCACTGATTGAAAAGACTATCTTTTCTCTACTGTTTGCCTTCGCTGTTTTGTCAAAGGTCAGTTGATTATATTTATGTGAGTCTATTTCATAAGTTTTTATTCTGATCATTGATCGATCTGTCTATACTTTTGCCAATACCACACTTTCTGGATTATTGTAGTTTCATAGTAAGTCTTGAAGTTAGGTAGTGTCAGTTCTCTGACTTTGTTCTTCAATATTGTGTTGGCTATTCTGGGTCTCCTGTCTCTCCACATAAACTTTATAATCAGTTTGCTGATATCCACCAAATAACTTGTGGGGATTTTGACTGGGAATGGACTGAACCGACACATTAAGTAGGGATAAACCTATAGATCAAGATGGGAAGAACTGACATCTTGACAACACTGAGTATATCTTGCAGACATAATGAGCTATGTGATGCTGGGCAAATTTCCTAACTCCAAACTTTCATTTCTACTAAGCGATATGAGGATATGTCCATCTACCATTACAGAATGATTCTAAGGAATAAAACAATTTGAGTGTTGTGATAAGCCTATCATGAAAAAATGTCCAATAAATACTTGTTCCTTTCCATTTTCTTTAAACAACCTACTAAAACATGAGAAAATCCAGATTATGTTGTGTTGGCAGGGAAAATTACCTAGAAGTCAATTTATTACTCAAATTAGATAATTTTTAAAAATTAGGGAATTAATTTGGAAATAATAAAGGTCTAAAGATGGCTATGTTTCACCCTTCCTGATGTCTGATGGTGTCTAGATATAGCAGTAGCAATCCACAAACAAGTAGGTATTTTTTATGGTACTGATGTATAGTGAAGGCTGAGATTCTTTAATCATAGACAAATGAGTTAAAAGTACCTGTGAACAGGCCAGACACAATGGCTCATGCCTATAATCCCAGCACTTTGGGAGGCTGAGGAGGTGGATCATCTGAGGTCAGGAGTTCGAGTCCAGCCTGGCCAACATGGCAAAGCCCCGTCTCTACTAAAAATACAAAAATTAGCCAGGTGTGGTAGCGCATGCCTGTAATCCCAGCTACTTGGGAGGCTAAGGTGGGAGAATCGCTTGAACCAGGGAGGTGGAGGTTGCAGTGAGCTGAGATTGCATCATTGCACTCCAGCCTGGGCAACAGAGTGATACTCTGTCTCAAAAAACAAAACAAAACAAACCTGTGAATAAATAATTGATCAGGCCAGGTGTGGGGGCTCATACCTATAATCCCAACACTCTGGGAGGCTGAGGTGGGTGAATCGCTTGAGCTTAGGAATACCAGACCAGCCTGAGCAACATGACAAAACTCCATCTCTACCAAAAATACAAAAAATTAGCCAGGCATGGGTGGTGTGCCCCTGTAGTCCCAGTTATTAGGAAAGCTGGCTTCAGCCCAGCAGGTCGAGGATGCAGTGAGCTGAGATCACGCCATTGCACACTCCAGCCTGGGTGACAGAGTGAGCCCTGTCTCAAAAGAAAGAAACAAACAAACAAACAAAAATAATTGATCAGCTTGTTCACTTTTCTCCTATCAAGGGTCTATTCCAAGTAACTGTATACAAGGGATATGACACTGCCTATTTAGTCAGGAAATTATGACTGATTGCTCCTATGGAGAAATTCAATCATACTTTGTAGTAAACTTGCTATAAATGGCACAACAGATGTCTTCTTCAAAATGCTACCTTATAACAGGCAAAATATTTACTAATACTAATTGAAATTTTGAATTAATATGCTTTGTATTCAAAGTTATAAATTAGCCACAAAATATGCAGGTAACTCATGTTCAAATCTAAAAAAGAAAAGAACACTCATGAACTGAATAATAGCATGAATCTAGACAGTCCTCATGTGAAATCACCTCACAGCACCTAAAAGAATTAGAAAAGTATATTAAAAGTTACTACACAGGGCCAGGCACAGTGGCTCACTTCTGTAATCCCAGCACTTTGGGAGGTCGGTCTGGGCAGATTAACTGAGGTCAGCAGTTCAAGACCAGCCTGGCCAACATGGTGAAACCACATCTCTACTAACAAATACAAAAATTAGCCAGCCGTGGTGGCAATGCAGCCTGGGCAATCGAGTGAGACTCCGTCTCAAAGAAAAAAAAAAGTTACTATATGGGCGAGGTGCAGTGATTCACACCTATAATCCCAGCACTTTGGGAGGCCGAGGTGGGCAAATCACTTGAGGTCAGGAGTTCACGACCAGCCTCGTCAACCTGGCAAAACCCCGTCTCTACTAAAAGTATAAAAATTAGCTGGGCATGGTGGCACATGCCTTTAATCCCAGCTACCATCGGGGCTGAGGCAAGATAACCACTTGAACCCGAGAGACACGGGTTGTAATGAGCCGAGATCGTGCCATTGCACTCCAGGCTGGGTAACAAGAGCAAAACTCCATCTAAAAAAAAAAAATTTCAGATAAATAATTGCTTACCATGTTTAAACATGAATTTTAAAAATACCTTTTATATACAAAATCTGTATTTAATTCTTTAAGACTGGGCTTAGTTTTTTTTATCTTGAATTAAAATTTTCAAGAGGCATTCCAATAAATTAGAAAATTTATTTCTATTTATTAATAAATACATGTTTACTTATATCTGTACCTATGTATACACTCATCTGATTTCTAACATTTTTTAAAGGATACAATCTTTTGATATTCCAAACAAAACACATGAACTACTGTCAGAGATGCTAAAGGACATACATTTACTACTATCATTCCCAGGAATTGGCCTGGCACAGTGGCTCATGCCTGTAATCCCAGTACTCTGGGAGGCTGAGGCAGGTGGATCACCTGAGTTCAGGAGTTAGAGACGAGCCATGGTCAACATGGTGAAACCCCATCTCTAATAAAAAAAAAAAAAAAAAAAAAGCCAGATGTGATGGCAGGCGCCTGTAATCCCAGTTAATCGGGAGGCTGAAGCAGGAAAATCACTTAAGCCCAGGGGGTGGAGGTTGCAGTGAGCCAAGATTGCGCCATTGTACTCCAGCCTGGGCAAGAAGAGCAAAGCTCCATCTCAAAACAAACAAAAATTCCCACAATTTTGCATCCCAAACCCTATATTTAATAGAAGTCATGAACAAGTAATATAGTAATTAATTTTTCTGGTTAACAGTAGCAACTTGGCCAGGCACAGTGGTTCTGCCTGTAATCCCAACACTTCAAGAGACTGAGATGGGAGGATTGCTTGAAGCCAGGCATCTGACATTAGCATGGGCAATATAGTGAGACCCTGTCTCTACCAAAAAATAAAAATAAATAAAAATTAGCCAGGCATGGTAGCATGTATCTATAGTCCTAGCCTACAGGACTATAGGAGGATGAGATGGGAAGACTGCTTGAGCCCAGGAGTTTGAAACTGCAGTAAGCTATGATCTCACCACTGCACTCCAGCTTAGGAAACAGAATAAGACTCCATTTCTTAAAAATAAAAAAAGCAATTCAAAAAATAAAAAATAAAAAAAAGAGAGAGAGAGAGATATCAAAAGACTTATTATATAGGACCATGTCATGCTTCATTCACTCACCTACAAATTATTTATTCTGTCAGACAATGTGCTAGTTAGATGACCTTCACAAAGCCTATTAACCTTCCTAAGTCTCAGATTTTTCCTTGTTAAATAAGAATTATAACTCTTCCAGAACTGACAAAAATGCCCATAAAGCACTTAGCACAGTGCCTGATCATAGTTAATTCTCAAATGCTAGTTATAGCTATAGTAGTTAATGACAGGAAAATTAGAACTAAAAGTTTCTGAAAGACAACTTGATAGACGCTGGTATTTCAGGAGCAAAGTAATTAAGAGAAGTAGGTGATCTCAGGTTTCTTATTTAAACATTACAGTACTGTTCACTAAAAATAAGAAACCAAGAAAGACACAAGACAGGCGGGAGAAAGCATTTTGAAGTCTGAGATGCCTAAAAGGGAACAGAATGGAGGAATAACGATTTAGAATAGCCATTGTGGAGAACAGAAGAGGTTACTGAGCTAAAACATGTAAAAGGACTTTTAATCAGTTGCCGACTCAGCTGAGATTTTAAATTCCTAGCTACGTTTGTGCAATTTTTCTCCAACAGCGCTGAGGTGACACAGACCATCAGTTGTCTGAAGTTTAGGCGGTTACAGTGTTTCTTTACTATGTGCACCAAAGAGAAGGAGTGTTAAAAGTACAGAATGAAATTTATCAAGTAAACAAAAGTAGGGGCCAGGCGTGGTGGCTCACGCCTGTAATCCCAGCACTTTGGGAGGCTGAGGCAGGTGGATCACCTGAGGTCAGAAGTTTGAGACCACCCTGACCAACATGATGAAACCCTGTCAGTATTAAAAATACAAAATTAGCCAGGCGTGGTTTGCATGTCTGTAATCTCAGCTACTTGAGAGGCTGAGGCAGGAGAACTGCTTGAACCTGGGAGGCAGAGATTGCAGTGAGCTGAGATTGCGCCACTGGGTGAAAACAGCAAAACTCCGTCTCAAAAAAAAGAAAAAAAGGCATTTCAACAGAGTATCATTAGGCAATCTGCTAAATAATTTTAAAATAAAAATAACTTACCCATTTTGAAAAGAACAGCTTTGTGTTTCTGAATCGTCGCTATCACTGATGATAATAGTTTCTCCATCCACACTGTTAACATGTCCATTGGCAAAACCATTTTGATGTGATGGAGGGAGGACTTCTAAAATCCTACACTGCAACCTGAAATAAAACGATACATTTAAAAATGCAAATCATTCGATATTTTATAGCCAAACATTTCAGAGCAACCAAATTGCTTTGAACTATAGTTATTTTGTTTGTAGAGATTATAGCTGATTGATGTCAACAATTTAATTAAAAAAGAAAATCTGTAACATCTAATTTAAGCAAATATTAGATATAATTTAAAGCTTAAAACTATTTTAAAACACAATTTATCAAGATTATTCACAATTATATTATTTCCTTCCTTCTGCTAGCTCTGGATTGTTTGTTCTGCTAGTTCCTTGAATTGTAAAGTTAGGTTGCTGACATCTTTCTTGTTTTGTAATGTAAGGATTTATAGCTATAAACTCCCCCCTTAGCACTGCTTTTGCTGTATCCCATAAATTTTGGTATATTTTTGTTTTCATTCATCTATAAGTTATTTTCTAATTTTCCTTAGGTTTTCTTCTTTGCTCCACTGGTTAAGAGTGTATTTTAAATTTCCACAATTTGTGAATTTTCCAGTTTTCCTTTGTTAATGATTGCTAAGTTCACGTTGCTGTGGTCAGAGAAGATACTTGTATGAGATTGTGATGGTTAATTTTAGGTGTCAACTTGACTGGATTAAGATAAATGCAGAAGTATTTAGTCACTAGAAGTATTGTTTAGTCGTTAGAAATATATAGTCGCTAAAGTATTGTTGCTGAGTGTTTCTATGAGGGAGTT
Source organism: Cacajao melanocephalus (assembly GCA_963573385.1). NCBI lineage: Eukaryota > Metazoa > Chordata > Mammalia > Primates > Pitheciidae > Cacajao > Cacajao melanocephalus. Next base: position 8,428 of record CAUYLG010009544.1, read on the forward strand.
TCCAGAGGAGAGTGGTGTGTGAGTCAGTGGATTGAGTTGGGGAAGATTATCCCTCAATGTGAGCAGGCATCATCCAATTAACTGGGGGCCCAGACAGAACAAAAAGGCAGAGAAAAGACAGATTCATTCTGATTCCTGGAGCTGGGACACCTCTCTTCTCCTGCCTTTGGACATCAGCAACTCTAGGTTCTCCAGCCTTGATTTTGGGACTTCTACCAGTGTCCCCTTCTCAATACTCTCTCCCCATCCCTTCTTGTATCTCTCTCTCTCTCTCAATATATATCTCCCATTGGTTCTCTCTCTGGAAAATTCTAATACAATTACCAACCTTCTAAAATCCAATGAAACTAAACTTGTGACCCAGCATAAGGTTTATCCTGGAGAATATCCCATGTGCATTTGGGAAGAATGTGTGTTTTTGTTGGGTTGAATGTTCTGTTTATGTCCGTTACATCTAGCTGATTTACTGTGCTGTTCAGATGCTCTCTTTCTTAACTTCTGCCTGGTTGTTCCATCCATTATGGAAAGTGGAGTATTGAAGTCTGCAGCTATTATTGTAAAAATGTCTGTTTCTCTTAGCAATTATATTCCTAAAGTTAACTGTTTAGAAAGTCAAATATTGGCACAATATCTTATTTTACAGGTTTTAGGACTTATACTTTTTTAAAGCATCCAATATTTTAAATTCTAAAATTCTTCAGACTATAACTTTTTTATTTTCACATTTTTTGTTGTGATTTCTGATCTCTGGAAAGCTTCCTATTCACTAACTCTATCACCCCTATTCTGGCTTCCTTTACTCTGCATACCATATCTGGATTTTATGGGCCACAATTTTAGACTCGTTCAACCACAATTAAAATATTCCTTCATCCCATTTCTATTGTGCCAATTTTCAATGCTAGGAAAGACAGCACCTGTTTTCTTTCCACACTCCCTCTTATTCCAAATTCTTTACTTCCTGCCTTGAAACCATGAATTTACTATGAATTCAAAGTTAGCATCTTACTGTTACGGTTGAGATAACTTTTGTTGGTTCTCAAAACAGATTTCCTCAAGTCCCAGTCTCAGTACTTTAATATTAGAAAATGAGAAAAGAGATCTTGACTTAGACTCTTTGACTTCCTTCTCAACATCAAATGTCCATATCCTTCAAACTGTTCATATTATTATGTCAGAAGGGTTCTCCTCCAGCCAGTAACCTCTTCTCTTACCCAGTTTCACTGTGTTTCTCCTCCTGTGTATCCTCAGTTTTCCTCTGCTAAGAAACATACTCTTCAATATCCTAGAAAGTTTATATCTATTTCTAGCTTTTTAGAGAATCCACAGTATGCACTCTTCTTCTTCTCACTCCCTAGAGAGACCTGGCATTGCTGAAGCCAAATTAGATTCCAAGAACAAAAAGAATCCAATTTTTATAAATATCCTCTTATATCGGAGCATAGTGACTGCCAAAGAGCAAGAGGAAAGCAAAGCAAAGATAATCTGCATCTGAACCTGCTCTGTAGACATTTTGCTTCTTTTAAAGACCATTCCCATGCCTGTAATTCCAGTGTTTTGGGAGGGTGAGAAAGGTAGATTGACTGCTTGAGGCCAGGAGTTTAAGACCAGCTTGACCAACATGGTGAAACCCTATCTCTATAAAAAATACAAAAATTTGAGGCTGGGTGCGGTGGCTCACTCCTGTAATCCCAGCACTTTGGGAGGCTGTGGTGGGCGGTTCACAAGCTCAGGAGTTCAAGACCAGCCTGATCAACATGGTGAAACCCCATCCCTACTAAAAATACAAAAATTAGCCAGGTGTGGTGGTACATGCCTGTAATCTCAGCTACTCAGGAGGCTGAGGCAGGAAAATCGCTTGAACCTGGAAGGCAGAGGTTGTAGCGAGCTGTGATTATGCCACCGCACTGCCTGGGCAACAGAGCGAGACTTCATCTCAAAAACAACAAAAATTAGCTGGGCGTGGTGGCACGCATCTGTAATCCTAGCTACCTGGGAGGCTCAGGCACAAGAACTGCTTGAACCTGGAAGGTGGAAATTGCAGTAAGCCAAGATCATGCCACTGCACTCCAGCCTGGGTGACAGAGTAAGACTCTGTCTCAAAACAAACAAACAAACAAAGCCACATGTGGTGGTGCTGCACACCTGTAATCTCAGCTATTTAGATCCTGCAACTGCATGCACCCCAGCTTGGGTAACAGAGTGAGACTGTCAAAAAAGAAAGACCATTTCATTGGCTAAAAAATAAATTGATAGCCACTTCCTATCAATTTATAATTGCTCTTTAATGTTGTACCCTCTTTTCCCAGGACTTATTCACACATCAGTGAAGTCTCCTCTCCTCCTATTTACTGTCAGCTGGTTCAAAAGTATGATTTACATTGTCTCTCCACTTCCCTACCACTCTCACAATTTTAGTCATCATATACAAAAACTTGTCCCAAGAAAGTCACAATAATTTAACTATTGGTCAACAAATCCAAAGTCTTGTCTTAGTTGTCTTAATCGTCTGTAAACCATTATCCACCCCCTTACTAAAAAATTCCACCTCTATTTTTATGGTCCAAAATCTTCCCTATTCATCATCTAACCTACCTCCCTGACTATACTTTTTCTCTATCTTTGCCTGCTTCTTGTTCTCCTCATACGACCAAAATATATAGTGATTCCCCCCAAGTACTGCTGCATGTCTCTTGGTTGGTACACACTTTCCCTTGGTGTTTCATCTCAGGTCTAGATAACTGACTGACTGACTCTCAACTTCTAGAAGCATGGTCCAAAAAATCCAATTCTTCTCTATCTAGAGGGAGTTTATGTAACCAGTGAGGTTTCATCTCTATTAAGAGAGTCACAGTAATAGTGTTGCTGAGGATGTGGAGCCACTTTAAAAAACTTGTGACAACTCCTCAAAGATTTGCCATATGACCCTGCAATTCCACTTTTAGCTATATACCCCAGAGAATAAAATATATGTCCACACATACTTGTACATAAATGTTCAAAACAGTATTACTTGTAATAGCCAAAAACTAAAAACAATCCAAATATCCATCAACTGATCATTTAAAATGTGGTATATACAATATTATTCAGCAAAAAAACAGGAATCAAGTACTGATACATGCTATAATATTTATGAATCTTGAAAATATTATGCTAACGAAAGGGGCCAGACACAAAAGACTGCATACCATAAATTCCATTTATATGAAGTATCCAGAATAGGCAAATCCCTAGAGAGAAGATAGGGGACAGAGGGACCACAGGCAGTGACTGCTAATGGGCAAAGCTTTCTTTCTGAGGTGTTGAAAATGTTTTAAAATTGGAACTGTACATTTTAAATGGGTGAATTTTATGGTATGTGAAATATATCTCAATAAAGTCATTAAAAAAAGAGTTGCAAGATATAGTAGGGAGTAAATATAAAAGAGAGAGAGCATTGCTGGAATTATATTTATGGTATTTCTACAACTCTTTTGTTTGTTTGTTTGTTTTTTGGACAGAGTCTCACTCTATCCCCCAGGCTGGAGTGCAGTGCGCCATCTTGGGTAACTGCAACCTCTACCTCTTGGGTACACCTGATTCTCCCACCTCAGTATCCCAAGTAGATGGGACTACAAGCACATGCCGCCATGCTCAGCTAATATTTTGTATTTTTAGTAGAGATGGGGTTTCGCCATGTTGGCCAGGCTGGAGCCTCTACAACTCTTAAGCAATTCTGGGGAAGGTTTTATTAACTACGAATATTCTAAGTACACAAATACCTACTAAATCTCTATTCTCTGAGAAAAAGTGATTAAAGATTAGATACTCTGCTGACTGTATCATTCATTTGGTTATCCCATACATCAACAAGTTTTGATATACTGTGAATATCCTGTCTCATTTACCAGCCCTATTCTCCTGGGAACTTTATTCTTCTCATATTCTACCCTCTTCCACATGATTATTAGTAGAGCTGCCCTGTTTTCCCAAAACAGTGATCAGAGTTAGCTGATGCAGGGTGGCCACTACTTTGCTGAGCTCACATATCTTTCCCAAGATTTTTAAACTTGGAATCTAGAAGGTAAAAATCAGTCCTTCTCTCCCACCGTGGAATCTGTAAGATAAAATTCTGGTGCTGTCGGCAGCCATATATCCTGCTACATGGAGGAGGACAGTGTGCAGTGAAAGGTGGTAAAATCTGTAAGAGAAAAGAGATGGCAAGGGTACTAGAGGCAATCAGTTCTCTTATTCTTGTTCTTCCTTAGATTTAGCTGCAACTTGCCCATTCCAGGCTTAGTTGTTTAATCTTTCCTTCCATTTAATAAGCTAATAATTCCAAACCCAAACAAATAACTGATTCCACAGCACCCTAAGGCTTAAAATCATCAAAATGTATACTATGTGGATCAACTCAAAGTCCTCAAAGCATCTGATCTTCTACCATTACTCATTTCCTATGAGATTTACCTAAGTTCAATTAAATTTAAACATCCTAGTCTTGGTCCTTTTCAAGCTACTCTTTTTAAAAAACTGAGAAAGAGAAAAGACTCAAGTTACTACAATCAGAAGTGCAACTGGGAATATTATTGCTGATTTTACAGGAATAAAAGAGATGATTAGAGAATACTGGCTGGGTGCGAAATCTTACGCCTAATCCCAGCACTTCAGCAGGCTGAGGAGGGCAGATGGCTTGAGCCAGGAGTTCAAGACCAGTCTGGGCAACATGAAGAAACCCTGCCTCTACAAAATAACAAAAATTAGCCAGGCATAGTAGTGTGCACTTGTAGTCCCAGCTACTCAGGAGGCTGAGGCTGGAGGATCACTTGAGTCCAGGAGGCATAGGCCATCTCAGAAAATACAGGCATGTAGGTATACTTCCTAACAAAGAAAAGCCCAGGAACAGATGGCTTCACTGATGAATTGTATTCAACACTCACAGAAGCATTAACATACATTATCTCAAAATATTCCAAAAAATTAAAGAAGAGGGAATACTTCATAATTCATTCACAAGGCCAACATTACCCTGATACCCAGGTAGACAAAGATATGACAGAATATATGAAGAACTGTTACAACTCAAGAAAAACCCAAACACTCAATTCAAAGATGAGCAAAAGACTTAAACAGACATTTCTCCAAGAAGATACAAATGGCAATAAGCACATGAAAGATGCTCAGCATCATCTGTCAGAAGAAAATAGACAATTAATGAGATACCATTTCACATTAAGATGGCTATATATTTTTTCTTTTTTTAAAAACAAAGAAATTAGCAAGTTTTAATAAGAATATAGAGAAATTGGAACCCTAGTGCATTGCTGGTGGGAATATAAAATGGTACAGCTGCTGTGGAGAACAGTTTGGCAACTCCTCAAAAAGTTAAATATATCACTTTGAGAGGCTGAGGAGGGCGGATCACAAGGTCGAGAGATCAGGCCCATCCTGGCCAAGATGGTGATACCCTGTCTCTACTAAAAATACAAAAATTAGCTGGTCATGGTGGCACATGCCTGTAGTCCCAGCTACTTGGGAGACAGGCAGGAGAATCGCTTGAACCCGGGAGGCAGAGTTTACAGTGAACTGAGTTTGTGCCGCTGTACTCTGGCCTGGCGACAGAGCAAGACTTAGTCTCAAAAAGATAAATAAAAACTTAAAAAAAGTAAACATATAATTATCATATAGCCCAGCAATTCCACTTCCAGGTATATACCTTAAATAACTGAAAACAAGAACTCAAACAGATACTTACACACCAGTGGTCTCACAGCAGTATTATTCACAATAGCTAAAAGGTGGAATCAACCCATGTGTCCAACAGATAAATTGATAAGCAAAATGTTGTATATACATAATGGAACATTCAGACATAAAAAGGAATGAAATCCTGATATATGCTACAACATGGATGAACCTTGAAAACATGTACACAGGCTGGGCAACAGAGTAAGACCCACAACTCTACAAAAAAAAATTTTAAATTAGCCAGGTGTGGTGGTGCACACCAGTGGTCCCAGCTGCTAGGGAAGCTGAGATGGGAAGATTGCTTCAGCCTGGGAAGTTGAGGCTGCAGTGAGCCATGATTACACCACTACGCTTCACCCTGGGTAACAGTGTGAGACGCTGTTTCAAAAAACAAACAAAAAAAGCCCAAGCAAACAAAAAATGAACATTATGTTCAGTGAAATAAACCACAGAAGGACAAATATATAATTCCACTTATATGAAGTACTCAGAATAGGCAAATTCATAGAGAAAGAACGTAGAATAAAGGTTACCAGAAGCTGGGGGAAGGGTAAAATGGGGAGTTATTGCTTAATAAGTACAGAGTTTCTGTTTGGGATGAGGAAAAGTTCTAGAAATAGTGGTGATATTTACACAATACTGTTTACAACATTAAGTACACTCTGAATGTACTTAAGGCCCCTGAACTGCACGTTTAAAATGACTAAAATAGTAAAATGTTTATGTTTATTTTATTAAAATGAAAAAAAATTGTTTTATTCTAAGAGAAAAGCTTGAGAAGAGGCTCAATTACTAATCCTACATTGGTAGCAAACGGAAATAATGTCTAAAGAACTGCAGGCTTTCACCACTAACTGGTAGAAATAAACCAGTGTTTCTCAAGAGGAACAACTACAGGAAATCATATCAAAACCTGTTAGGTAATTATGTAGGCTATTGATAAAAAGGCTCTATATTTTAATAACATGAACTGTACAAAAATATGAAAGAAATCAAATAGATCTGCCTTTGAAGGGCTTAGATATCAGATCTATCAGGGCTCATAATATTACTAAGGCTTCCCGAAGTGATGAAGGAAGCTTTTCAGGGACCCTATGACAAGGTTTCTCAAGTTAGAAACAGAGATGATCTTTGCTGGCAGAGCCCAGCTGAATGCCCTTTAAGTGGCAACAGTGGTGGTGGTCATGGGGCAAATACAGAGTAAATGAGTCCACTCTGAGCCCAAGTATAGTTGGTGTGAAGCCTAAAGTGGTCTGACAGTCATCAGTGGAAACAAGTGACCACAGTAGGTCCCACAGGGCTACAGTAATTTGAGGACTAATATATTTAAAACCAACAGAAAGAAATACAATTCCCTGACAGAGGAATTAGGGAAAAGGAAACCAGTGCAATGCAGAGACATTGCCCAAAAGTAAATTATTTAAATAGTAGTTACTATCAATGCTACTATTAATTTTAGAGCACACCCAAACCACAGGTAGCATTCCTTGACAATCTAATCAAGGCTAGCCCTTCCCATAGGTACCTAGCTAAACTTATGTTACTCAAGATGTCAAGTCAACACCTTCTATAAGATTTCCAGAGACTTAGTATATGTTTTTCGTATCTACTTGCTACCATTTCTTGGTTCTAGGGAGTCCAAAGTTTACAGGGGTGTATGTAAAAAACAGAGAAACATGAATTAAGAACCAGCTAGAGGATCTTCAAGAGTATAGGAACTATTTAAGGTTATAATCCATTATTTGAGAACATGGTGGAAGTTGGTAATTAAGAGTCCTATTATTAGCGTTCATGTGTGCCAGATGAAATATGTAATTTATATGTATGTCTCTCCTCATGTATCAATCAACTCCACAAGTTATACATTTTCTAGAAGATGAAATTCAGAGCCAGGTTTTGTTTTGTTTTGAGATGAGTCTCGATTTGTTGCCCAGGCTGGAGTGCAATGGTGCAATCTTGGCTCACAGCAACCTTCACCTCCCAGATTCAAGCAATTCTGCCTCAGCCTACCGAGTAGCTGGGATTACAGGCATGCACCACCATGCCCAGCTAATTTTTGTATTTTTAGTAGAGATAGGGTTTCACCATGTTGGCCAGGCTTGGCTCAAACTCCTGACCTCAAGTGATCCGCCCGCCTTGGCCTCCCAAAGTGCTAGGATTACAGGCGTGAGCCACCACACCCTGCCCAGGGACAGATTTAAATAATTTGCTGTCAGTCACACAACCAGTAATGGTACAGCCAAAACTTTAACTGTGACTCTCAAACCCATATACTTTCTAATTTTCCACTCTATTACTAGAGAGAAGGGAATGGAACCATTATGTTCACCCAAGGGCATTTCAGAACTTTAAGCCCGGGCAATGACAGGCTCCTTAAAGTGCTAACAACTTAAACACATTTCAGAGTGAAATCAAGACTATGGAATGGGAGCAAGTACAATATAAGGGTACAACATAAATTAGCCATAAATCTGTAATAAGTTGGACATGAAAATAGTTCTTTTTTTTTTTTTTGAAATAGAGTTTTGCTCATTTCCCAGGCTGAAGTACAATGGCGTGATCTTGGCTCACCTCAACCTCCGCCTCCCGGGTTCATGCGATTCTGCTGCCTCAGCCTCTTGAGTAGCTTGATTATAAGCACCACACGTGGCTAATTTTGTATTTTCAGTAGAGATGGGGTTACTCCATGTTGGTCAGGCTGGTCTCCAACTCCCAACCTCAGCTGATCTGCCCGCCTTGGCTTCCCAAAGTGCTGGGATTACAGGCGTGAGTCACCGTGCCTGGCTGGAAATAGCTTTTCATGAGACTACTCTGGAATGTATATACCTTCCCCTAAAAAGGTATTTTAAGTAGCCAATTAAATTTATATCTCAAAAATTCAGGCTGGGTACAGTGACTCACACCTGTAATCCCAGCACTTTGGAAGGCTGAGGCGGGTATATTACGAGGTCACGAGGTCAAGGGATCGAGACCATCCTGGCCAACATGGTGAAACCCCATCTCTACTAAAAATACAAAAATTAGCTGGGTGTAGTGGCACGTGCCTGTAATGCCAGCTACTCGAGAGGCTGAGGGAGGAGAATTGCTCGAACTCAGGAGACAGGTTGCAGTGAGCTGAGATCATGCCACTGCACTCCAACCTGGCAACAGAATGAGACTCCATCTCAAAAAAAAAGAAAAAACAAAATTCAACAAAACAAAAGCAAACTGTAAAATTTTCTAAAACTGAGACATATGCAGAATTTCTACAGGGTATTTGGGAGAGAAGGCAAATAGTTAACGGCAAAGGGAAAGAAGATCTAGAAGCCTGGGAGGACCTAGTTGAAATAAGAGACCAACCCTCTCTTTGGGTCTCTAAAAATGGAATATGCTGAATCTACAGCATACTTCACATCTGCTCCCCATTCTGCCTCATTAATCTTTATTTTCTTGTAATACAGGTGCAAGAATATTTACAAAAAATACTATGCTTGGCCAGGTGCGGGGGCTCATGCCTGTAATCCCAGCATTTTGGGAGGCCGAGGCAGGCGAATCATGAGGTCAGGAGTTTGAGACCAGCCTGGCTAACATGGTGAAACCCCGCCTCTACTAAAAATACAAAAAATTAACTGGGTGTAGTGGTGGGCGCCTATTATCCCAGGTACTTAGGAGGCTGAGGCAGGAGAATTGCTTGAACCCGGGAGGTGGAGGTTGCAGTGATCCGAGATCATGCCACTGTACTCCAACCTTGGGGACAGAGTGAGATACCATCTCAATTAAAAATAAACAACAACACTATCTTGGACAATTCATTTAATATTTTCTAACGGTGAACTGATTAATTTGAAGTTTAGAGTTAAAAAACAAAGAACCTTAAATTAAGGTTATGTGATACCTCATTTTAAGGGGAAGAAACCAGAGCACTCAAGCAAGTCAGCTATTTACACAAAAAGACTGTGAATTATGTTGATTACTTGTCAATGAGAAAAGTCAGGAAAAGATTGCTTTGTTTATAATTCCTCACTTTTTTAGAGAAATAGGTCAATGTAGCTCAAAGAATGTTTCTTTTTTGAAATTTATTATTTTTAGTAGACACAGGGGTCTTGCTATGTTGCCCAGGCTGGCCTCAAACTCCTGGGTTCAAGCCATGCTTCCACCTTGACCTCCCAAAGTGCTGGGATTACAGGCATGAGCAACCATGCCGGGCCGAAAAGAATGTTTCATTTTTAACTGTTCTGAGACCCTTTATGGACTACAGAACCAGACCTTATTATTTCTCCAACTGGTATTTGACCTATTATAAAGCCTAAATATCACAAGATAATAATCACTAGATTCTTACTGAAGACTAAATCCATTATCAAAAGATATATGTAGTACAAATAAACATCTTTCTTTTTTCTTTTTTAGACAGGGTCTCTGTTGTCCAGGCTGGAGTGCAGTGGCATGATCTTGCCTCACTGCCATTTCTGCCTCCCAGTCTCAAGCAATCCTCTAACCTCAGCCTCCTAAGTAGCTGGGACTACAGGCAAATACCGCCATGCCTGGCTAATTTTTTTTTTTTTTTTTTTGGTAGAGATGAGTTTTTGCCACGTTGCTTGGGCTAGTTTTGAACTCCTGGCCTCAAACAGTCCTTCTGCCTCAGTCTCTCTAAGTGCTGGGATTACAGGCATGAGCCACTGAACCCAGCCACAAATATCTTTAGAAAGAAAATTATAGACACAAAATCCATGGATTAAACCCTACATATTTCTAATTAGTTTCCAAATATCTGGATATTATTAATACCCTGCTTAACCTCCTCAGTATTCAAAAGTGTCATATTACAGCCTTATTCATTAGCGTGGCTGCATAATCAACCAAATTAATTAAAACTGTACCAAAAACTTTAAAATTCCAACTAGTATACTCAAATAAATATGTATTCAGTTGTTTGTGGGCTCAGCTTTATGCTAGCCAGCATATTGGCACAAACATGTAAGATAACCTTGCTGTAAGGAGGCAAGACTAACATTTTAAGATCAGAGACAACAACACTTTAAATACGAAAAGCCACCACAGATTTGACAATTGACCTTTTGTTTCAACACAGTAACAGTATTTTCAAAGTAACTGGCCTCAATATGAAAGATGCATAGGAAAAGGCTTCTTGCCTTTCCTCTATTTTGAGCCATCCTGAACAATGAAAACGACTGTTATAACATCACGATGATGAAGCAGAAAACAAGTAAAAGCCTGAGTTCCTGACACCTTTGTGGACCTATCACACCAGCCCTACACTACACACTTCCAAACTCATTTTACACAAGAGAAAAACTTCTATTTTGTTTATGCTATTAAACACTTTTCCATTATATGCATCCAAGGCAAATCCCACTGATAAGGAAAGGCAATCTACTATTAGGTGTGCTAGGTATTTATTAAACACTGATCACTTTATAAACATTTTGTGTATGTTAAATTCACTTCATGAATCACAGAACCCGAATAAGGTTTTTAAATTTGAAAGTTACTGGCAATATAGATTTCAAGTCATATTTGTTTCAGAAAATTGAAAATCTGAAGAGAAAGCAATGTGAGGGAGGCTTGGAGTGATAGAAATGTTCTGTATTATGACTATATCAATGTAAATATTCTGGTTGTGATACTGTACTATAATTTCGCAAGATAACATCATGGGAGTAGTTATTTTTTTCTTTGAGACAGAGTCTTGCTCTGTTATCCAGGCTAGAGTTCAGTGGTGTGATCTTGGCTCACTGCAAACTCCGCCTCCTGGTTGGTGATTCTCCTGCCTCAGCCTCCCGAGTAGCTGGAATTACAGGCGCCCACCACCACGCCCAGCTCATTTTTGTATTTTTAGTAGAGATGGGGTTTTACCATGTTGGCCAGGCTGATCTCAAACTCCTGACCTCAGGCGATCTGCCCACCTTAGCCTCCCAAAGTGCTGGGATTACAGGTGTGAGCCACCATGCCTGGCCAGGAAACTTATTTTACAACTACATGTAAGCCTACAGTGGTTGCAAAAAAAGTTTAATTTTAAAATACTAATGATAAATATTAACAAAGTATTAACTCCAATTAAAAGCATTCATTCTGTGAGAGAAATAATTCAATACATGATGAAGGTAACAAATATTATATAAAGCTACAGTAATGATGACATGGGAGTATTGGTGAAAGGATAGCCAAACAGATCAATGGAGGGGAATAAAGACCAGAAATAGACCATAATTCCATTTATATTTTATTCTAGAAAAGACAAAATTTTGAGGACAGAAATCAGATCAGTGGTTTGTCAAATGCTAGAAGGTGAAGCAGGGCTTGACTACAAAGGGGCACACGTGAATTTTGTGGAGGGTCATAGAAACGCTGTAGGTCTTGACTGTGGTGAGTTACACAACTGTGTCAAATTTCAGTACTTGGCTGGGTGCAGCAGCACACACCTGTGATCGCAGCACTTTGGGAGGCTGAGGCAGGTGGATCGCTTGAGCTCAGGAGTTAGAGATCAGCAAACATGGCAAAACTCATGTCCACAAAAATTACAAAATTTAGCTGGCATGGTAGCATGCACCTGTAGTGCCAGCTACTTAGGAGGCTGAGGAGGGAAGATGGCTGTAGCCCAGAAGGCAGAGGTTGAAGTGAGCCGAGAACACACCACTGCACTCCAGCCTGGGTGACTGAGCCAGACGCTGTCTTTAAAAAAAAAAAAAAAAAGAAAAGAAAAGAAAAGAAAAGAAAAGAAAAAAATGAACATTTCCTAGTTTCAAAATTAATTTTTAAAAAAAGAATAATTAAAAAAAATTTTTTTAAGTCAGAACTCTACACCAAAAAGGGTGAATTTTAGCTCAGGCAAATTCCATGAATCTGATTTTTAAAATAAGAGTGAAAGTAATATATTTAGCAAAGTTTTATTAAACTACTTAGAATAAAAGCGTATCTGAATACAAGTTATTATTTGATTTAAATATTCTTTAGCTTAAAAGAAAAACAGTTACTGCTTTTCTAAAAACATGGCTCATTGAGGTAAGTCTACTTGTTAGATCTCCTTGAAGTATAGATTGGTCCTGCCTATACTTATAGAAGAAAAGCCAGAGAGTTGTAATGCAAAAAATACGTAAAGGGAGTCCTAAAGTTTGTCTCCATCTCAACCATACGCATATAAAAATCAATCTTAAAAATCCCCATTTTTTCAGAAAGAAGCATTATACTGGTGGGTTCTCTCTTACAACCTGAGTTAGTCAAATCAAAGTCAGGTGATTTATGCACATCAAAATAAAATACATAAAAACAATTTAAAGAATTTACAATGAAATTATTATATACACAACTAATGAAGATGATAAAATTAGGCTGAACATGGTTGCTCACACCTGTAATCCTAGCACTTTGGGAGGCTGAGGCGGGTAGATCACCTGAGGTCAGGAGTTTGAGACCAGCCTGGCCAATATGGTGAAACCTTGTCTCTACTAAAAATACAAAAATAAGCTGGACACCTGTAATCCCAGATAATTGGGAAACTGAGGCAGGAGAATCACTTGAACCCAGGAGGTGGAGGCTGCCATGAGCTGAGATCACACCACTGCCCTACAGCCTGGGTAACAGAGTGAGACACTGTCTCAAAAAAAAAAATTATACTTATTACTCCCTTCTCAAATTCTTCTAACTGGTATTTTCCAGCTAGACCACCTACTTGTAGACCCCTTTTGGGGAGCTCAAACATAATAACCTGTTTTGTTTTGTTTTTTAACCATCTTTAGGGTACATTTATAACAACAAATCAATATATGTATTTTTTGAGATAGAGTTTCACTCTTGTTGCCTAGGCTGAAGGGCAATGGCACAATCTTGGCTCACTGCAACCTCCACCTCCCAGGTTCAAGTGATTCTCCTGCATCAGCCTCCTAAGTAGGTAGGATTACAGGCGCCTGCCACCATGCCCTGCTCGTTTTATGTTTTAGTAGAGAGGGGGTTTCACCATGATGGTCAGGCTGGTCTCAAACTCCTGAAAATCAATATTGTTGACTGACTCACTGACTGGAAGGAGATGAAGAAAGTTGCAAGTGTATCTTTGGAGAGAAAACTAAAATGTAAATATCAGCCTGTTCTAATTGCCAATCACAGCAAACTATTAATGCAGGGCTAAATTATTTGGCATTGCAGTTCCCTTTATTCATTCTAATTGAATAATACTGACATAATCACTAGCTAAGTAAGACTTATCTATGTTTTCTTTTTTTTGGAGACAGAGTATCACTCTCTCACCCAGGCTGGAGTACAATGGCGCAATCCTGGGTCACTGCAACCTCTGCCTCCTGGGTTCAAGCAATTCTCCGACCCCAGCCTCCTAAGTAGCTGAGATTATAGACATGCCCAGCTAATTTGTGTATTTTTAGTAGAAATGGGTTTCACCATGTTGGCCAGGCTGGTCTCAAACTCTTGACCTCAAGTGACCAACGTGCCTCAGCCTCCCAAAGTGCTGGGATTACAGGCGTGAGCCACCATGCCCAGCCTTATTTATGTGTCCTTAACACATTTACCTTATTCAGTCCTAGTTATTCATATGTATTTCACTTATCCTTGCCTTGCCAACTGTATCCCTAGTACAAATATAAACATGAATATAATGTCCGAGAACAATTAAGTACTAATCTTTTACTCATATTTAATTATTCTGTTGCATCTACACCATGGTTTTCAGAGATGATATTTAATTGACTGAAATAAAAAAATATGATGTAAGACTCCACCCTATCAAGTATTATTTTTACAATTTTTTTCTATTTTTCTAACTTTTTAATTATTTGTCTGGCATGCAAAGTTTTATTTATATAGCACTAATAAATATCTAAAATTATCCTTTTGATTTGTGTTTATCTCTTCTGCACTAGAATCTAAGTCATAAGTCCATGTCTTATTTATAACCCTTTTCCCAATGCCTGCAACAGCAGCCGGCACAAAATACTTACTGAATGGATTATATAAAATGTGCCTATGTTAAAATACTTACTCAGAATCCTCCCTACCACCTTCAAAGAAAAAAAGGCACAAACAATTGCATTTTTCATACCTGGAAATTCAAGTCAAAAGACAGAACAACAACAAATAAATGAAATCTTATTTTTCCCCATGCTTGCTGTCACCTTTTGTTGCCACTAGATAGCATTCTTTCATCTGCTAGCAAATCCTGGAAAAGAAAAAAGCTTAAACATGGCAGAGTACACAAGTAAAATAATGAAGATAACCTTTGATTAGTACAATGGTTAAGAATTTAAGCAGCAGGGCAACCCATTTATTGAAGCATTTTTCTTTTTGAGTCGATGGTCAGATTAAGATGCTGACTTTCCAGTCCTCAACAATGTAACCTGAATCATTAAGAGTAAATGATCAAAAGCTTACTCTAACTCCACTTTGACAAAAATTAGAAAATAGTCAAAGTGAAAATAGTAGGTGTTCAATAAATGCATTTAACTATATACCATCTTTTAATCCTTCTTAACTGCTATCCTTTAGTATTGTTTTCATACTCACTTATTCCTCCCAAATAGAAGCATGGTGGTTCTGATATTGCCTGCACTTGAAAACATTATCATTCATGACCTTGGGCAAATTTTAATTAATTAACTTCTGTGTATGGGCTCCTCAAACTGTAAAATGACCAAATGAGCAACTATCACATAGCTCTCCTGGGAATAATAGTATAGGTATGCTCTTCCAAGGCACCTAGGGCCCATTCACATTTGAGGAGTGCCCACTCAGTGAATTTATGGGGAAAAAAAGGGTGTATGTCAAAAACCTAGAATAGTTCCTGCATATGGTCAGCTCTCAAAAGTTTACTAGTATTGTCATCATCTCACTAAAATGACATATAGCAAGCTTTCAAGAACGGTGACTATAATGTAAGAAAACTAGGAACTGGCTAGAAAAAAGATGAGTCATCACAGTTGGCAGATTCTTCACTTGTCTCTGACAAATACAAGGAGGATCTAACATTTACTGAGTTCTTTAGGTGCTAGGCACTGTGGCAGACTGTTGCAGTTATTGAACTGAATCACACCTTTCTGATCCCTTCCCGCATTAACTCTAGATTTACTCATGCGACTTGCTTTGGCCACTGTAACCCTAACAACATCCAGCATGCTGAGGCTTGTCCTTGCTTGCACTTTGGGGCTTGCTCTCTCTTGCTGCTGCGATCTTTCTACCATCTTGTGAACAAGTTAGGTCTAGTCTCCTGTAGAATAACAGGTCACATAGAATTGGACTTTAGCCACCTCAGTCTGAGGCCCCAGACGTGTAAGGCTATCCTAGATTCTACGACCTAGACAATCTAGTCCCAGCCAGGTCAGCTCAGACTCTAAGAACATTCCAACCAACTGCAGAATTGTAAGACCAATGTTTACTGATATAGGCCACTAACTTTTGGGGGTGGTTTGTTATACAGCAAAAGCTAACTACTACAAACTCCAGTTTTACATATGAGGAAAGAAGATTCCCAAAACTACTAAGTCAGTTTGGCCCCAAAGACTGTTTCTACTGTATCAAGCCACCCTTGCATGTTACACTCTGAGGTTTTAGGATCTGGTGGTTTTATCCTACAACCCTTACTTAAGCCTTTCCTTTGTAACAGAAGACAGAATACTATGGTCCATAGCCAAAACCAACTCATCACCACTTTTTGTATGGCCCATAAGCTAAGAATGGTTTAAACACTTATTACCTGAAAAAGCAATCAAGAGAACAATAGTATAAAAACATAAAATACTTAGGAATAAATTTAACCAAAGAGGTGAAAGACTCATACAATGAAAACTATTAAAACACTGATGAAAGAAACTGAAGACACAAATTATGGAAATATATTTCTATGTTTATGAACTCAAAGAGTTACTATTGTTAAAATGTCCTTACTACCCAAGACAACTTACAGATTCAATGCAATCCCTATCAAAATTCCAATACCGGCTAGGAGCGGTTGACTCAAGCCTGTAATCCCAGCACTTTTGGGAGGCCAAGACAGGAGGATCACATGAGCCCAGGACTTTGAGACCAGGGCAACACTGGAGACTCTGTTTCTAAAAAAAAAATTAAATAGTAGCCAGGTGTGGTGGCATGCCCTGTAGTCCCAGCTACTCAGGAGGATAACCTGAGCCCAGAAGCTTGAGGTTACAGTGAGCTACTGCACTCTAGCCTAGGCAACAGAGTGTGAACCTGTCTCCCCGCCAAAAAAATTTCCAACATTATTTTGTGATATGTAAAATAATATGAAACAAATTTTAGTGTTTCTTAATAAAATATTTTTGGAATACAGCCATATTCATTCATTTCTACATTGTATATGGCTCCTTTTGCATTATAATAGCAGAGTTGGGTAGTTGTGACAAAGACCATATGGACCACAAAGCCTATGAGATTATTTGAACCTTTGTGTTTTTTAAATGTGCCAACTCCTGCTCGGAATTATTCAGAGCATATGTTTTTAATTTTAAAAGATTTTGCTCAGCCTTTCGTGATTAGTTTTGTATTTTTTCCATACTTTCACTACTCTTTTCATTTTATTTAAAATTATTTTACACGTTATTTCTCTTCTCGTTTAACTTTCTTTTTTGGCTAGCCGGGGGTAGGGGGTACTTTCCAGCAAAAATGGGAAAGCCTGCTAGACAAATTCTAAAAGAGCTTTAACATTTGACTAAAGAGATATGGGTGTAAAAAAATTTTTTTTTAAATAAAAAAATAAAAAATAAAGAACCATAACACTTTTCTCCTTTATCTTTGGATGACTTCTGAATTTGTTTTTTTGTTTGTTTAAGATGGAGTCTTGCTCTTGTTGCTCAGGCTGGAGTGCAATGGCATGATCTGGGCTCACTGCAACCTCTGACTTCTGGGTTCAAGCAATTCTCCTGCCTTAGCCTCCTGAGTAGCTGGGATTACAGGCACCTGCCACCATGCTTGGCTAAGTTTTGTATTTTCAGTAGAGATGGAGGGTTCACCAATTTGGCCAGGCTGGTCTTCAACTCCTGAACTCGTGATCCACCCCCGCCCTCGGCTTCCCAAATTTCTGGGATTACAGGCGTGAGCCACTGCACCTGGCCTGAATCTGTATAAGAAAGACAACCCTGGCTGGGTATGGTGGTTCACACTTGTAATTGCAGCACTTTGGGAGGCTGAGGCAAGCAGATCACGAGGTCAGGAGTTTAAGACAGCCTGTCCAACATGGGGAAACCCCATTGCTACTAAAAAAATACAAAAATTAGCCAGGTGTGGTGGCAGGTGCCTATAGTCCCAGCTACTTGGAGGCTGAGGCAGGAGAATCACCTGAACCCAGGAGGCGGAGGTTGTGGTGAGCCAAGATCCTGCCACTGCATTCCTGCCTGGGTGACAGAGCAAGACTCCATCTCAAAAAAACAAAACAAAAAAACTGTGATCTTGTATTGGCCAACTGGAATGTATTGTGATGGCAGCAGAAAAAGATAATATTTTATCCAGAAGAGCCTCTAATTCCTCAGATCTGAAACTGTAATTTTAACCATGTAGATATGAGATTCCCAATGCAGATTTAGGTCAGAAGTAGCTATACAATCTCTTTTGTGTGATAAGCCTATTAGAATATTTGCCTGCCACTGATAACTAAGAACTTGAAAACCATTACTATTCTACTTCACCACCCTGCTGCTAATCAATTCAGAAAGACATAAAATGAAGCCAACACTGAATGTCCTTTCACACTGATGTGAACCTCAATTTACTTGCCACTCCCATTTTTATCATCTTTCTTATTATAAACAAGATCCCCACAGTAATGATCATAAGTCCTAGTGGAGACTCAGCTGACTGCATGTGGCATCAGTGTAAAGAATAAAGAAATTGCCACAAAAACTAACCACTCTCATCCCCAGCACTTACCAGACTTTCTTATGGCATTAGACAGATGCTCCTAATAGCCACTACAATTTGAAAGCCCTGAAGAAATTTATATGGTAAGTTTAAATTTATTGAACTATTTTGTGACACATAAAGCAGCTGAATCCATGCAGAAACATGTACAACATAGCTTTATATGCTACTTGAATTAAATGTTTAGAAACAGATTCATTTTCTATTTTCATTTGTTTTTGTAACTACGTATGAATTTTTAGCATATAAAAAAAGGGTCGGCTGGGCACGGTGGCTCACACCTGTAATCCAAGCACTTTGGAGGCCAAGGTGGGCGGATCACCTGAGGTTGGGAGTTCAAGACTGCCCTGACCAACATGGTGAAACCCCATCTTTATTTTAAAAAAAAAAAAAAAAAAAAAGGTGGGGGTCATTTCCCAGAAATGACTTCCCAATTTATACTCTTATGCAAGTAAATAAGGGTTCTAAATGTTAACTGTTCAACTTGCAATGACAATCCAGGAGCCAATTAGGTTGTATGGTCTCTGGTACATACAGAAAACCCAATAATATATGACTAAAAAACATAGTTCTACTCTTAGATTCCAGAGAAAGAACAGTTATTCCTACCTATGTAACAAACCTGCACATCCTACACATGTACCTCAGAACTTAAAAAAATAAATTTAAAAATAAAACAATTTAAAAAAAGAGAGAACAGTGATCCCAAATAACCCCTTTTTAAGGAATTAAAAATTGTATCATTGGCCAGGCGCGGAGGCTCACACCTGTAATCCCAGCACTTTGGGAGGCTGAGGCAGGTGGGTCACTTGAGGTCAGGAGTTCGAGACCAGCCCTGCCAACATGGTGAAACCCTGTTTCTAGTAAAAATACAAAAATTAGCTCGGCATGGTGGTGTGCACCTGTAATCCAAGCTACTCAAGGAGGCTGGGGCACGAGAATCACTTGAACCCAGGAGGCAGAGGTTGCAGTGAGCTGAGATCACACCACTGCATGCACTCCAGTCCAGAGGGCTGACAAGCAAGACTGTCTCAAAAAAAAAAAAAAAAAAAAATTGTATTATCAACATATTAGGGTCATCAGGGTTTACTGAAAACAATTCTGAGATGTTGCTTAGGACTTTTTTGTCCTGGAACTAGCAATTTTAATCTTACCAATTCAGTAGTATATACAGAAGGTGCAGGATTGAGAAAAAAAAAGGTAGTGTAAGCTGACCAAATGAAAGCCTTCTTTCTGAAAAAAGAACTATAATCAATTTAGTGTGTCTCTAAAAAATCTATACTATCTTTGAGCCTAAGTAAGAAGTCTCTGTCCTGTGATCCTTTCCGCTAATCTGTATTTTTTTCTTTGTATTTCTACTCAACCCTTTCTCAAAAACTTCTACTTGATTAATCCCACATGTACCCAATTCCTGGCATCCAAGCATGCATACATTTAAATCAAAATAACTATATTTGTTTCTAGAATCTTTTATGTTCATCTTACCGCATCAATATATTTAGCAGCTCTCTTTTGTCTGCACATTAATGCATTTTAAGATTCATTAACAGCATTTAGGTTAGCAATATAAAAGAACCCAAAGATAAGACGTCAATTTTCTCATTTTTAATTCTAATATATACTGAGTACTTAATGCTTTGTATCATAGGTTATTGTGCTAATTTTCTCTCTCTTTCTCTTTTTTTTGAGATAGCAACTGGCTCTGTCACCCACCCTGGAGTGCAATGGCACAATCTTGGCTCACTGCAACTTCTGCTTCCTGGGCTCAAGCAATCCTCCCACCTCAACCTCCCAAGTACCTGGCACCACAAGCACCCACTAACCTCCCAGGTTCAAGCAACTCTCCTGCCTCAGACTCCCCAGTAGCTGGGATTATAGGCGTGCACCACCACGCCCAGCTAATTTTGTATTTTTATTAGCTCCTTTAAACTTCGCGTGTCTACACAGAAAAAGATTTGTATTCATTTTTATATACCCCATCATAGCCCTACTGCAGCAGTTAAGCAGTCACTCAAATGTCTGTACATACAAATAGACAAAAGCTATACCTGTGACTGAAAAAAAAGTTTAGGCCAGGCATAGTGGCTCACACCTATAATCCCAGCACTTTGTGAGGCCAAGGCAGGCAGATTGCTTGAGACCAGGAGTTTGAGACCAGCCTGGGCAACATGGCGGTACCTCATCTCTACAAATACAAAAATTAGCCAGGTGTGGTGGAACGGGCCTGTAGTCCCACCTACTCTGGAGGCTGAGGTGGAAGAATCGCCTGAACCCAGGAGATGGAAATCGTAGTGACCTGAGATCCCACCACTGCACCCCAGCCTGGGTGACAGGGCAAGACGCTGTCTCAAAAACAAACACACACACAAAAAGTTCAAAGAGGATCCCAAAATAACTTGAGACAGTTTAACACTAATGTTTTAATTTTAGTATAGGACTTAGGTCAATAGGCACTTGAGTAGCTTTTATAGTCTAATCAGAGGTAAAGCACATGGAGGAACACTATGACAGTTACTTACCTACCCAGTTTTAGATTTTCAGCTTACTTTTATGTCTAAAGTTGTATTCCAAAGAATTGGAACTATTAAGCAGTCTGTACACTAGCTTATGAAGTACAATATTACAGAGGTTCCTTAAGAGTAGTACTGACTCTCCAAGTAGACAAATTTTTAGAATCTCTGCCACTTTTTTTTTTTGAGATGGAGTCTTACTCTGTCACCCAGGCTGGAGTGCAACGGTGTGATCTTGGCTTACTGCAATCTCTGCCTCCCAGGTTCAAGCAATTCTCCTGCCTCAGCCTCCCAAGTAGCTGGGACTACAGGCACATGCCACACACCCAGCTAATTTTTGTAGTTTTAGTAGAGATGGGGGTTTCACTGTGTTAGCCAGATGGTCTCGAACTCCTGACCTCGTGATCCGCCTGCCTCAGCCTCCCAAAGTGCTGGGATTACAGGTGTGAATCACCAAGCCCGGCCGAATCTCTGCCACTTCTCTGTAGCAAGTATCTTTTCTCTTGCACACACTCAATTTTCTCCCAAATGGAGTTAGTATTCCATAGCCATTATTGTGGTTGCAAAATGTAGACTTTCACAGACCCTGAAGATATCCACATTTCAACAGAAATGTAGATTCCTTCCAGACACAAAAAACGGTAGGTAGAACTGGTAAAACAGAAGAGGTTAAAGGTGGCCGGGCACAATGGTTCACGCCTATAATAACTGTACTTTGGGAGGCCGAGGCGGGCGGATCACGAGGTCAGGAGTTCGAGACCAGCCTGACCAGCATGGTGAAACCCTGTCTCTACTAAAAATACAAAAAATTAGCCAGATATAGTGGCATGTGCCTGTAGTCCCAGCTACTTAGGAGGCTGAGGCAGGAGAATTGTGTGAACCTGGCAGGCAGAGATTGCAGTGAGACGAGATCATGCCACTGCACTCCAACCTGGCGAAAGGAGTCTCAAAAAAAAAAAAAAAGAAGTTAGAGGTGGAAATTGTGCAGAAAAACAGCTACCTATCCACAAATTAACCCTGTTTTGAATATCTACTTCAAAGGCTACATCAACATGCCAATTCTTATTTTAAAAAAGATGCTAGTAAAAAGGTCTGAAAATGGCTAGGTACAGTGGCTCATGCCTGTAAATTCTAGCACCTTAAGAGCCCGAGGCTGGTAGATCACTTCAGGCCAGGAGTTCAAGACCAGCCTGCCCAACATAGCAAAACCCCATCTCTACTAAAAATACAAAAATTAGCCGGGCATGGTGGCAGGCACCTGTAGTCCCAGCTACTCAGGAGGCTGAGACACGAGAATCGCTTAAACCCAGGAGGCGGAGGTTGCAGTGAGCTGTGATTACACCATTGCACTCCATACAAAGTGGGACCCTGTCTCAAAATAAAAAAAGTCTGAAAATAGGTTGCCCAAAGCCCACTTTAATTTTAAAAATTACCAAATTTGGTTAGGTTTGGTGGTTTATGCCTGTAATCCCAGCACTTTGGGAGGCCGAGGTGGGTGGATCATGAGGTCAGGAGATCGAGACCATCCTTGCCAACATGGTAAAACCCCGTCTCTACTAAAAATACAAATAGCCAGGTGTGGGGGTGTTTGCCTGTAGTCCAAGCTACTCAGGAGGCTGAGGCAGAAGAATTCCTTAAACCTGGGAGGCGGAGGTTGCAGTGAGTCAAGATCACGCCACTGTACTCCAGCCTGGGTGAGAGAGAGAGACTCCGTCTCAAAATAAATAAGTAAAATAAAATAAAATGTTAAAATTGCAAGTTATCTTTGAAGTTTAATTATAATAGAAAATTAGAGTCAATAACAGAAAAAAAACTACTACCACACAAGCCTCAAGTCAACAGCAGTATTATTCCCCCAGTAAAATGCTACCATATTCTACAGCAATTCAAAATGTGTACAATACACGCATACAAACATACATATATACATTTTCATTTTAATCTCATAATAACCCAAAAGGATGTCATTGTCCAACAAAGTCTAACTCCAAAGCCTACCCTTCACTATCAGTTACCTGCCTCCCATAAAATTTTTCTCAAACTATAAATGAAAAGCAGAGATAAAGCTATCCTGGTCGGGCACGGTGGCTCACATCTCTAATCTCAGCACTCTGGGAGGCTAAGTGTGGGTGGATCACCTGAGGTTGGAAGTTCAAGACCAGTCTGACCAACATGGAGAAACCTCGTCTCTACTAAAAATACAAAATTAGGCGGGTGTGGTGGCACACGCCCGTAATCCCAGCTACTCGGGAGACTGAGGCAGGAGAATTGCTTGAACCCGGGAGGCAGAGTTGCAGTGAGCTGAGATGGTGCCATTGCACTCCAGCCTGGGTGACAGAGCAAGACTCAGTCTCAAAATAAATAAATAAAAATAAAACCAAATGTTAAGTTTAGCCTATAATGCTGCTCCCTTACATATTTTAAGTTCAGCCTAAAGGTTTCTCTGTACATGGTTAACTATAATCTAACTGGGTGTATAAACGACTATAACTGACTCTTGTAACAAGTAGTTAAGTCTCAGTCAATAACAGCAGCCATACTTCAACCACTCAAAGGCAGCAAACTATTCAAATCATGTTCATATAAGCCAAATACCAAGCTGCAATCAATCTGGCTGTTTCTGTACCTTACTTTATTTTCTGTATGTCTCTTTCCTTTTTCTGTTTATAAATCCTCTTCAACCACACAGCAGCACCAGAGTCACTCCGAACCTATTTCTGGTTCAGGGGACTGCCTGATTTGCAAATTGTTCTTTGGTCAATTAAACCCAGTTAAATATAATTTGTCTTAAGTTTTTCTTTTAATACAAGTGGTGAATGCATGGATGCTTACTGTATTTTTATTTCTTAATTTTTTCTTACATATATTTAAAAGGTCTTTGGTCAGGCATGGTGGCTCACACCTGTAATCCCAGCATTTTGGAAAACCGAGGCTGACAGACTGCTTGAGCCCAGGAGTTTGAGACCAGCCTGGGCAACACAGCAAAACTCTGTCTCTACAAAATACAGAAAAATTAAAAGGTAGCTGGGCATGGTGGCACACATCTGTGGTCCCAGCTACTCCGGAGGCTAAGGTGGTAGAATCACGAGGTCAAGGCTGCAGTCAACTATGATCATGCCACTGCATTCTAGCCTGAGTGACAGGAATGAGAACCTATCTCAAAAAAAATAATAAAAATAAAAAGTAAAGGTCTTTTTACCCTTATTTCACACTTAAGAAAGAGAACAAAAAGGCCAGGCTCGGTGGCTCACGACTGTAATCCCAGCACTTTGGGAGGCCGAGGCGGGTGGATCATGTGGTCAGGAGTTCGAGACCAGTCTGGCCAAGATAATGAAACACCGTCTCTACTAAAAATACAAAAAATTAGTCGGGGGTGGTGGTGTGTGCCTTTAACCTCAGCTACTCAGGAAGCTGAGGCAGGAGAATCGACATGAACCCGGAAGGCAGAGGTTGCAGTGAGCCAAGCAAGATCACACACCATTGCACTCCAGCCTGGGCGACAGTGCAAGCCTCCGTCTCAAAAAAAAAGAACAGAAACATACTTGAACAAGCAAGCTAAACAATGAGATATCATCCAATTTGGCAAAGGTTAAAAGACTTAAATATTCAGTGTTAGTTGAGTGTGGGGAACCTATGCCTAGCCTCAATGCCACACTGAACTTGGATGCTCTTCAATTATCTTATTCATAACTTTAATATTTAGCAAGTCTGCATGTTTGTCTCTCCCTTAACTAAACTCCTTAAGAATATCTTTATTTTATTTTATTTTTTTAGAGACCAGATTTCACTCACCCAGGCTGGAGCACAGTGGCACAATCATAGCTCATCGTAGCCTAGAATTCCCAGACTCAAGTGATCCTCTCACTTCAGCCTCCTGAGTAGCTAAGGCTACAGGCATATGCCACCATGCCTGGCTTTTTGTTGTTTTTAATTTGTGTACAGACATGTTGCCCAGGCTGCTTAGAGCATCTTAATTCTTTCCAAAACCCCCATATAACCAGCCCAGTATTTAGCCTGTAAGAGGTACTTATGAAGCTGGGTGTAGTGGCTCACACCTGTAATCCCACCACTTTGGGAGATCAAGGTGGGTGGATCACCTGAGGTCAGGAGTTCAAGACCAGCCTGGCCAACATGGTGAAACCCCATCTCTACTAAAAATACAAAAATTAGTTGGGTGTGGTGGCAGAGACCTGTAATCCCAGCTACTCAGGAGGCTGAGGCAGGAAAATCGCTTGAACCCAAGCGGCAGAGGTTGCGTGAATTGAGATCGTGCCATTGCATTCCAGCCTGGGCAATGAGAGCAAAATTCCACCTCAAAACAAAAAAAAGAGGCACTTATGAATAACATAAGCAATATGTCCATGAAACACAAAATCAAAGCAATCAGAAAATAACTGGGCCTGATTTGAGTGCAAAGATGGCTGAACTGATATATTACTTCCTGAGGCTTCTGCATCTTTTTTCTTCTTTTTAGAAACAGGGTCTCGCTCTGTCACCCAAGCTGGGGTGTAGCTGGCATGATCATAGCTCACTGTAACCCTGCATTCCTGGGCTCAACTGATCCTCCTGCCTCAGCCTCCGAGGTAGTTGAGACTATAAACATGAGCTAAGCGTCTCCATCTTACCATCCACTAGAGGCAAAAAATTGAGACATCACCCATAATTTCTCCCTTCCCACACATTCCCCTGCCCAACCCAGCATCCCGCCAATCCATGAATAAACTGTGTTAGTTCTCCATCCAAAATATCCTGAGTCCATCCAATTCTCTCCGTCTGTACTGCTACCATCTGATTCAAAGTTCTTATCTGCACTAGAAAGGCCTGTTGTAATAGCCTCCAAACTGGTTCCAGGATTTCCATGCTTGACTTCCTTCCAATCACTTCACCAAACAGCAGCCAGAGCAATATTTTAAACCATTTCCACTTCAGGGCCTTTCCCTCTGTCTAAAGAGTTCTTGACACGTTTGGTTCCTTCTCCTTCATTCTGTTATCAGAGTAAATGTCATTTCCTCCACAGCAACATTCTCTGACCACCCTAGCTGAAGTGCCAACCACCTCCTCCCCTCACTCTTTACCATACCGCTGCCTTCAAAGCACTTCTATTTGAAATTTGTTTTGCACTGTTTATACTTTAATACCTACTCTGCTCACATACTATGTGCCATTTTAAGTGCTAACAATACAGTAGTGAACAAAAACTCCTGAGCTCAGGAGCTTACATTCTGGTGGAGGAAACCACCAAAAAACAAAAGAAAGAAAATATATGTTATAGCACCAAAGTGAACAGAAAACAAAGCATGGAAGAGAAATATAAAATGTTGGGGCGAGGACTGAACTGTATTCTCAAAAACAGTTAAGATCACTAATTTTATGTTATGTGTATTTTTCCACAATTAAAAAAACACAAACTTTTTTTGAAATTGCTCCTGGGTTGAAACCCTACTGGGTTCAAGCACTTCTCCCTCAGCCTCCCAAATCACAGCCACACGCCACCACACCCGGCTAATTTTTGTATTGTTTTTTTTGAGACAGAGCTTTGCTCTTGTTATCCAGGCTGGAGTGCAATGGCGCAATCGGCTCACCACAACCTCCGCCTTCCGATTCAAGCAATTCTCCTGCCTCAGCCTCCCAGTAGCTGGGATTACAGGCACGTGCCACCACACCCAGCTAATTTTGTATCTTTAGTAGAGACGGAGCTTCTCCATGTTGGTCTGGCTGGTTGCAAACTCCCAACCTCTGGTGATCCAGCCACCTCAGCTTCCGAAAGTGCTGGGGTTACGCTGGGGTTACAGGCATAAGCCACCCTGCTCAGCCTAATTTTTGTATTTTTAGTAGAGATGGGGTTTCACCATACTGGCCAGGCTGGCCACCTCCTGACCTCAGGTGATCCACCCACCTCAGCCTCTCAAAGTGCTGGGATTATAGGCATGAGCCACCACTCCTGGCCCATAATTTAAAAATGTTTTAATGAAAATGTTTTAAAAGTTGGGGCAAGGGAGGAGAGGCAAAAAATAAATAAATTTAAAAATAAAATAAATAAAAGTTGGGGCAAGAAAATGCTAAATTTTAGATAGGACAGAAGGCTTCAATGAAAGTGATATAGAGGAAGACATGAGGAAGTAGAAGAACTCACTATGTTGATATCTGGGGGAAAAAAAATTCAGGCAAAGAGAAGAGTAATGCAAAGGCCCTGAGGCAGGGATCATGACTGGCACATTTGAGAAGCAGCAAGTATGTTTGGCTTTGTGAGTGGGGGAGCCATTATATCCACAGCACCTAAATCAGTGTCTGACGTAAAGAAGGAACTCAAATATATAACTATCGTACAGCAGCAAGACTAGCATATATAGGTTTATTCCTTTAAAAGACAAATTATGTTGTAATTTCACACTTCATAGTGCAATGTAGTTGATTTACAAAATCCACAGAAAAGGCCAGGTGCAGTGGCTTACATCTATAACCCTAGCACTTTGGGAAGCCAAGGTGGGATTACTGTTTGAGTTCAGGAGTTTCAGAGCAGCCTGAGCGACATAGCCAGACTTCATCTATACTAAAAGTTAAAAAAAAAAAAAAATCATCCAGGTGTGGTGGTGCATACCTGTAGTCCCTGCCACTCAGGAGGCTGAGGCGGGAGGATTGCTTGGGCCTGGGAGATTGAGGCTGCAGTGGGCTCTGATTCTATCACTGCACTCCAGTCTGGGGGACTGAGCCAGACCAAGCAGAATAAAAAAAAAAAAAAAAAAAAAAGCTGGGCACAGTGGCTCACGCCTGTAATCCCAGCACTCTGGCAGGCTGAGGCGGATGGATCACCTGAAGTCAGGAGTTAGAGACCAGCCTGACCAACATGGTTAAACCTTGTGGGGAAAAAAAAAAAAAAAAGAAAATCCACAGAAAACCATAATAGCATAACAATCCTAAAAGGGAAAGAGGGTTTCAGTTATTTTTAAATATTTTCCTGATGACTTTTTGCTATTGGTTGAAAAATTTAATTACTTAGCTTAAAAACTTACTACATTATCCACCAGCATTTTGAGACCCCTCTTCTACTTAACTCTTTCCTGAGCCTCCTTTAAATCATGAATTTCCTGTAATTCATCATCCCCAATTAATCTCCTTTGTCGTATGCCACCTCTTACTATTTTCACTATTCTTACCTTACCTATTACTCCCTTGTCAATAGTGCTCACAGCAAGTTATAAGACAAACAAAATAGCTTCTTTGTAAAAGATGCCAACCTGAAGGATGTATTAGTAAAATATGCATATAAACTCTAATTCGTGTTGTCTCCAGTCTCTAGAGGAGTTGAGGAGTCTCTACTATCAAGTTGCACAACCTCCACCATCCCCAAAAGCCCCAGCCCTATGGTACTTATAATCTAAGTGATCATGGGAACAAAGGACCTAAGGATTGGATCGAATAACTATAACCATTCTTAGTTTTTAGATAAAAATAACTAATAAAGTACTGAATTTATGTTCTCGTATTCTTACAAGCACATTTCAGATTAACCCAATTCTATGTTTAATTATTTAAGTGTATTAGAACAAGAGTTTCATACTTTTTAACAGAATACATTCAGAATGCTGTATATAAGTGGGGTAAACTTCAGGCATAATTACCAGTTACAAATGGTCAATATAGGCCAGGCTTGGTAGCTCAGCCTGTAATCCCAGCAGTCTGGGAGGCTGAGGCAGGTGGATCACTTGAGCTCACGAGTTTGAGACCCACCTGGGCAACATAATGAAACCCATCTCTACAAAAAAATACAAAAATTAGTTGGACATGGTGGAACGCACCTGTAGTCCTAGCTACTCAGGAGGCCGAGGTGAGAGGATGGTTTGAACCTGGGAGGTGAAGGTTGTAGTGAGCAGAGATGGCACCACTGCACTCTAGCCTGGGTAACAGAGTCAGACCTCATCTATACTAAAAGTTAAAAACAAAACAAAACAACCACAGAGGCAGATCTCATCCCAAACAACAACAAAAAGAATAGCCAATATATTAAGAAATGAAGCCTTAGGCCATGCGCAGTGACTTTACATCTGTAATCCCAGCACTTTGGGAGGCCAAGGCAAGTGGATCACCTGAGGTCAGGAATTTGAAACTAGCCTGGCCAACATGGTGAAATCCTGTCTCTACTAAAAATACAAAAAATTTGCTGGGCTTGGTGGTGGGTGCCTGTAATTCCAGCTACTTTAGAGGCTGAGGCAGGAGAATTACTTGAACCCGGGAGGCAGAGGTTGCAGTGAGCCAAGATCACACCATTGCACTCCAGCCTGGGCAACAAGAGCGAAACTCTGTCTCAAAATGAAAAAAAAAAGAAGTGTATCATATATACATTATATCTCAATTAAGCAGTGTGAAGAAGTATAGAAGAAAGAGAACTTAGTGGAGTATATAAAACTCAATCCTGGTTTTGTTAAATAAAACACTAAAACCAGTCAAGAAATACAGGCATATTTAAACTATTAGGTGACATAATGAGGACACAGGAGATATCATTAGCTAAGGATTTCTACTCTTAAAGATGGAACTTCCACATAATGGGACTTAATTATACAGTAAATTAAAGAGAAGGAAGGTGGTGTATGTAACAATGGACTAACCTTCAAGATCTTTTAAGTGGAAAGGGATTTAGAGTATATATGTTCTTTTGCATTAAAAACAGAAGGAATTTGTGTATGTATGTTTGTTACATAAGACACATGTTATATATACACACACAGACACATGCATGTACATGTTTTTGGTGGCATATGTATAAACTGGCTTTGGAAAGATATGTAAGAAACAGCTAACACCAGGGCTATCTGTGGGTTAATAGGATAGCTGGAGCGTACTAAAAGGAAAGATTCCTTAGGTCACCATTTTGTGTGTTTTGAATTTTGAACAATGTGAATATAAACTTACCAAGAGGAAAAATTAAAAGTACTTTACCTTGCACCATTGTTCCTAATGACTTCCACAGTTTCTTCGACAAAATATCGATCCTTGACATATGCAAAGATATCATCACAAATTTCATGTAAGCGTGAACGATGGGTAAGGTTGGTCAAGTATAAAACTGGAATAATTAGTGGTTCTGGAAAACTCTGAAGATTCTGTCTTGCTTTTTTTTCTGACTCAAGTGCTTCCTGATATGTCAGTCCAGGTCTACCCGTCACAGCACAACTCCACACAAGGCTGTTGCACAGAATGGTTCGTTCAAAAAAGTCACTGATTAAAAAACAAAAACAAAAACCCATTACCTATCATTTCACAAATTTTACATTAAAAGCTTACAGCCTTATCAGCTTCTTTTTGTGCCTTTAGTGCAAAATTTTATTTAGACTCACGGAACTCAAGGGTTTGGTAACTGATCAACTTATAAACATTAATACAAACATAAGAAAAATATAAACTAAATATTTACATTTTGCAATTTAAAGGCACATTGGTCAAAACTAGACTTTGAGTTCCATCAGTTTTGAAACTGGAAGTCAAAGTGAATAAATTCAACTTTTTAAAAAATTTAATCTTTTTGTTCCAAGGCAGTCAGAACTCTGAAGTCAATTCAAGCACTTAACTATAAATTTTTTAAAGGCTTTGACATAATTGTGAAAAACTGAAAGATTTAATCATTTAACAATAAGAGAAAAGTGAAATAAATTAGCACTTCATATAATGAAAAAGCAGTCATTAAAAGGTATAAAGTTCTTAATGAACATTTCTATTACTGTTAATAGAAAAAAATACCTATTTCCAGTTTGATCGCTCCTGTATTTTCTTGAAACTATATGATGATCTCATTTGTGTTTAAAAAAAAAAAAAGAAAAAGAGGAAAAGAGAAAAAGGAAAGAAAATAAAAGGTACCTACAGAAGCATAGATTTCTGGAATGTCATACAAAAATCAAGGTAACAGGGATTAGGGATAAGACTGGGGAACCATTCTATTCAGTGCTCTTCTATTCTGCTGGAATTCCTTAATAAGAGCATTTACTTATTTTCAAAAATTCTATCCATTCTCTTTTAAAATGCAAGATATCTGTATCATAGAAAGATTTCTAAGGCATAATGGGTAGGAAAAACACAAATCGATGAACATACAATCCCATGTACATTAATTATAATAATCACAGAAATGTAGGTATTTATATACATACTATAAAAAGATACTCCCTATAGAGAAAAGAGAAACTGGGAAGGAAGGAAAAGAAAAACTTTTTTTGTGATTCTAAATACTTCTATATTGTTTGATTTTTTTTTTTTTTGAGAGAGTCTCACTCTGTTGTCCAGACTGTAGGGCAATGGTACAATCACTTAGGATCAAGCATTCTGTCTTGCCTCAGCCTCCTGAATAGGTGGGACTACAGGTATGCATCAGGACACTCACCTGATTTTTTTGAGGGGGTAAAAATGGGATCATACTATGTTGCCCAGGTTGGTCTCAACCTCCTGGGCTCAAGCTGTCCTCCTACTTCGGCCCCCAAAATGTTGGGATTACAGAAATGAGGCACCATGCCCAGTCAATCTGAATTTTTATTTTTATTTGTGTATTTACTTTCTCAAGACAGAGTCTTACTCTGTTGTTCAGGCTGGAGTGCAGTGACATGATCTTAGATCACTACAACTTCTGCCTCCCTGGCTCCAGCAATTTTTGTGTCTCAGCCTCCCAAGTAGCTGGGACTACAAGTGCATACCACTATGCCCGACTAATTTTTGTATTTTTAATAGAGATGGAGTTTCACCATGTTGGCCAGGCTGGTCTCAAACTTCTGGCCTCAAGCAATCACCATGTCAGCCTCCCAAAGTGCTGGGATTAGAGCCATTAGCCAGCCACCACATCTGGCCCTGTTTAAATTTTTATAATGAGCATTATTCATATATCATTTTGCAATAAAATATTTTTAAGATGTAAAAAGTTAGCTTGCTATGGTGGCATGAGCCTGTAATTCCAGCTACTCCAGAGGCCAAGGTGGGAGAATTGATTGAGTCCAGGAGTTCAAGACTACAGTGAACCATAATCATGCAACTGCACTGTTTTTACTGTCTGTAAAAAAAAAAAAAAAAATTTGAGGAATTTCGCTCTTGTTGCCCAGGCTGGAGTGCAATGGCGCAACCTCAGCTCACTGCAACCTCCGTCTCCCAGGTTCAAGCAATTCTCCTGCCTCAGCCTCCCGAGTAGCTGGGATTACAGGCATGTGCAACCACACTCAGCTAATTTTTTGTATTTTTAGTAAAGATATGGTTTCTCCTGTTGGTCAGGCTGGTCTCGAACTCCTAACCTCAGGTGATCCACCTGCCTCAGCCTCCCAAAGTGCTGGGATTACAGGCGTGAGCCACCATGTCCAGCCAAAATACACACACACACACACACACACACACACACACACATATATGTATATGGTTACACATGTGCAAAAGGGTTAACAATGGCTGCTGCTAAGTTGTAAGATACAGGTAAAATGTTTTCCTCCTTTATACTTTGGTCTACTTTTCAATTATTATATGTAACCATATGATTCATTATTCTTCAATTTATTCTCCTTCCTGAAATATTCACTTCTCCCATCATTCTAAAAGCACTTTAATTGCTATATGGCCTATTTCCTGGTTAGCACATCTATCTGTGTAGGTTTTCTCTGTAATAGTTTGACCTCCAAAAATCTGGGACAATTCCATTTAGATTGTTTCCTTTTGTACATGTCTATAGAACAACTTTAAAAAAAGGTATCTATGGAAATAAAGCAAGAGACATTAATCATACCTTAACATAAATGAGATCTACAGAAATAACATGCATACGCCAAGTTATATGGCTCTTAATTCAGTACGAAGATCCTTTTGAAGTGTGGTTTAGTACAGGAAATAATGGGTGTACATCATCAAAAATACAAAGTAAAAAGCAGTTATCCTTATAAGATAGAAGGCAGATATCCTAAGAATTCAGAGAAAGGGAAGGGAAGAACTCAGAGGGCAAAAAAAGATTTTAAAAAATACTAGAACTTTTTTGGGGTAAAGTGATGTTAACAGGTAGGTCTCAGCCGGATAGGATGGCTCATGCCTGTAATCCCAGAACTTCAGCAGGCTGAGGAAGGAGGATCACTTGAAGCCAGGAGTTTGAGACCAGACTGGGCAACAAAGTGAGATCCTGTCTTCATCAAAAACTGAAGAAAAAACTTAGTCAGGTGGTGAACATCTACAGTCCTTGCTACTCAGGAGGCTGAGGTGGGAAGACCACCTGAACCCAGAACTTCAAGGCTGCAGTGAGCTACAATTACACCACTGCACTCCAGCCTGAGTGACAGAGCACAACGCTGTTTCTTAAAAAAAGTGCTAGGTTGGGCACGGTGGCTCACATCTGTAATCGCATCACTCTGGACAGCTGAGGCAGGAGAAATGCTTAAGTCCAGGAGCTCAAGACCAACCTGAGTAACATGGCAAAACCCAGTCTCTACTAAAAATATAAAAAGTAGCCGGGTCTGCGTGATGGCACATGCCTGTAGTCCTAGATACTCAGGAGGCTGAGGCAGGAGGAGCACTCTAGCTCTGGAGGCAGAGAGTGCAGTGAGCAGACTGCACCATTGCACTCTAGCCTGGGTGACAGAGTAAGACCCTGTCTCAGAAAAAAAAAAAGAAAGAAAAAAAAGTTCTAACTTTATATGTTAAACAAATGTATCTGTAAGATTTAGCTTCTCAAGCCAATACACAGCTAACACATAATGTACATCAGGTATACTTTTTTCCTCTTTTAAAAAACTGATATATAATAGTTGTACATATTGATACCTGTATCCAATGTGTAATGATCAAATCAGAGTAATTGGGATATCCATCACATGAAGCATACTTCTAATAACTTAAACATTCCTTAGTACTGCTCAAGAAAATTATACTTCAAATCTAAATATCTTATACATTAGTCTGTAAACGAGTGCTAGTAGAAATAGAATGGTTAGTCACATGTATAATTTTAAACTTTCTAGTGGTCACATTTAAAAATTTTAAAATAAAATAACCCAGTATATCACAAAATAATTTCATTTCAGTATATAATCAACATTTTAAAAATTGAGATACTTTACTTACATTCTTCTTTAAAAAAAAAAAAATTCACTGGGCTCAGTGGCTCATGCCAGCATTTTGGGAGGCCAAGGTGGGTGAATAATGAGGTCAGGAAATTGAGACCATCCTGGCTAACACAGTGAAACCCCGTCTCTACTAATAATACAAAAAAATTAGCCGAGTATGTTGGCATGCACCTATGGTCCCAGCTGCTCGGGAGGCTGAGGCAGGAGAATTGTTTGAACCCAGGAAGCAAAGATTGCAGTGAGCCGAGATCATGCCACTGCACTCCAGCCTGGGCAACAGAGCGAGACTCCGTCTCAAAAAAAAAAAAAATCCAATGTATATTTTATGTTTACTATCTTAATTTGGACTAATCACATTTCAAGTGCTTAATAACCCATCTGGCCAAATAATGGCTCCTGTTTTGGACAGCACAGCTCTAGCAGCTAAGTGCCTGGGGTACTGAGTAGGCCATGCATGGGATATTTCATGCCATAGCAGGGGAACAACTAAGTGCAAAGTGAGTTGAAACAAACACTAGACTTAACACTGCCTAAAAATACCAAGGAGAGCAACGGCACAAGTGCCACAATCAGTGATGTATAGCTGCCCTTTTATACCCAAAGGTTTCTACTATCTCTTACAAAATGTTTGTGCCATTTGTTTACTTTGTGTCTATTTACAAAGTTATTGTTACATTATAGCTTTACTATGCACAAAGACCTACCCTAAGGAGGCAGGACACACTCTACCACAGTGACAATTTTAATGCAAGGGAGAAAAGTCCAAGGGTCCTCTCTCACCTACTCATAACCCCATAGCACCATCTCTAACATCATACAACTTCACTTTCTCCCACTTCAGTAATTCTGCTCACACTTTACCCATTTATCATACACATTTAAATGTGCAGAGTTTGTTAATACTGAACTCTAGGGGATTGGTTACAATGCTTCTTCAATTTCTACATTGTAAGACTATAACTAATGAAACTTACAAGAAGCACATTTTACTATTGTGAGCAAAAATAACATCCAAAACATTTTATATGAATGTAAATTTAGGCTAATACAGGTTATTAATGTCAAGATTTATGACTGCACTCCTTCAATCATCCTCTTCACTAAAAGTGGGCATCCTACTGGCCCAGAGACCAAATCCTGCCCTCCAACCATTTTTGTAGTTTTTTAGGAACATGACTATATCCATATTTTTAGGTATTGTCAGTAACTGCTTTCTCATTACATTTGCACAGCTAGATAGGAACAAGAGACCCTATGGCCAAACAAAGCCAAAAATACTGATTATCTGGCCCTTTATGGGAAAAATTTGATGACCCTTCCTCTTTACCAATATTTCATAACAAAAAATTGCTGAGTTACAAGGTACTTTTTAAGAACACACTTGTAATATAAAGCCAACTAACACTCTGGTGAACAAACTGAGGAACAAAGTGCAACATACTATTAATTCATTGGGTATTGAGAAAACTAAAAACCTACTAGAAGATTACACTGTGACATAAAAATCAGAAACTGAGTACAATTCAGATAAAAAAAAAGTGTATTCCACTTAAGGGCCAAAAAACGCACATTCTCTTTCTCTCTCTATATATATATATATCTATATAGAGGGAGAGAGCTATATATCTCTCTCTCTACATATATATAGAGAGCTATATATATATATATATATATATATACACACACACACACACACACACACACACACAGAGTGTATACATATCTATATAGAGAAAGAGTGTGTTTTTTGGCCCTTGTATATGCATACATTCTATATGTATACATATAGAGCTATATATACAGCATATATATATATATATACATATACATATAAATATGAAGGAGAAACACACACACACACACACACACACACACACATATATATATATATATGAAGGAGAGAGAGAAAAATGTCTGAATCCCAGCTTTACTTTAAGAATGCAACTTTGGATAAGTTACATCACCTCTCTAAATTTGGTTCCTCTATGAACGTTAATGTGAAAATCAAATGAGATACTTCTTAGCAAATAAATGCCCCTAAGATGTAAGTGTACTCAATAAAGAGTATCAATTCTTATTGTACAGGTACCACATGTGCAGAGAAATCCTAGAATAACCAGTATGGAAGAGAAACAATGTCGGAGAAACATGTTTTCCTGAGAAAGTTAGACATTGAGAAGGGGAGTAGAAAGAGACAGAACTATCTCAAACATCTGAAGATATTTCTTCTTGTCAGCTCCTGAGGGCAAGTGTAGGAAACAACAAATTCTAATGGCCAGGCTCGGTGGCTCACACCTGTAATCCCAGCACTTTGGGAGGCCAAGGCAGGTGGATCATGAGGTCAGGAGTTTGAGACCATCCTGGACAACATGGAGAAACCCTGTCTCTACTAACAATACAAAAATTAGCTGGGTGTGGTGGCATGTGCCTGTAATCCCAGCTATTTGGGAGGCTGAGGCAGGAGAATCGCTTGAGCCAGGGAGTATGAAGAAAGGAAGCATTTAAAACACAGTAGTCTGCTATGTAGATAAAAGATAAAACTCAAAAAGAATTTAGGAATTTCTGCTATACCATCCAGAAAAAAAAGGACTCACGGATCCAAGTATCAGGACCATGTGGCAGGCTTATTCCTTAAAGAGGAGCTAAACATCTCATTTAAAGACACTAGCTGGCCGGGTGTGGTAGCTCACGCCTATAATCCCAGCACTTTGGGAGGCTAAGGCAGGTGGATCACCTGAGGTTGGAAGTTTGAGACCAGCTTAACCGACATAGAGAAACCCCATTTTTAAAATAAATAAATAAATAAGACACTAGCTATGAAAATTATCCAACTTTCTTTGAAAACCCCATGCTCACCAAATAGCCTTTGATTATAACTAGATTTCACACATAACTGACCATTAGTATAGAAATTGGTCAGTACGAAAAACATTCTTCCCCACTACAAATTGATGGTGTTCTGGTGTGTCCATTTAATACTTAGAGCTTAATCACTTGGGGTATAGTAAAAAACTAAATGTCTAAGCAGACAGTACAGTGGTATCTACACAAAGATCTAGGCAGCCAGTTTGAATTCCTGGCAATGCCCTTATTTTCTTAGTGCATACTTCAACAAATATTAGGAAGAATTTTCCATAATAAGCACTGTGTGATAGTAAACAGTAAAAAGAGCATAAATTCTAGAATCACATTAGATTCTAACAATTAATAATTACTAAATAATTTTAGACACTGTAATCTTGGATTTATCCCCCACCCCAACTTCAGTTTCCTCATCTGTAAAAAGAGGCTGCTGAAAGGACTGACTTATTAACAAGGAAGAGTATTTGAACAATGAAAACAGGATGCCTTAAAAGCTAGTCAAACCTCTTTCAATGAAAAGCCAGGGTGAAACGTAATTTGGACCACCTGTGAGTGATATTGTGAAAAAGAGTCATACATTTTGTATGGAAGGCCGGACTCACTTAAAGACAGGAAATATATCCCAATGCCAAGTGCCTACCTGGCTAAAAAAAAAAAAACTGGTATTTTATTGATCAGATTAAATCACTAGATAATACAACAAATCATTTTCCTATCCCTCAAGTCTAGAATTTCTGGTATTCAGACCTGACTGTTCCATTTTTTAACAATCCACAGCCAAAAATAAAATTGTTGTCAGCTAGCCAAAACTGCAGAACATTTTTATTTTTGTAGAAACAAGGGTCTTACTGTTTTGACCTGGCTGATCTCAAACTCCTGGCCTCAAGTGATCCTCCCATCTTGGCCTTCCAAAATGCTTGGATTATAGGCATGAGCCACCACACCCAGCCAGAATAAACCATATTTAAGAGGCTAAATTATGCACCTTAGCTTATGCATTTGTCTATAGTTGATGTGCTATTGAGTCTTCTTTACCTATGAAAGCAGGTCAAACAAGAGTTAGCAATTAGTTAAAAACAATGTAGTAGGAGGTTTGTGCTCTATAATCACTGAGGATGCATCCGGTTCACTGTCGCTGTCTCAAAGAGTTCAGGTTCTTGCAGAAGACAAAATGTGAGGAAACAGGCCAGGTGCAGTGGCTCACACCTCTAATCCCAGTACATTGGGAGGCCGAGGCCAGTGTATCACAAGGTCAGGAGATTGATATCATCCTAATATGGTGAAACCTCGTCTCTACTAAAAATATAAAAATTATCTAGGCATTGTGGCAAGCACCTGTAATCCCAGCGACTTGTGAGGCTGAGGCAAAGAACTGCTTGAACCTGGGAGGCAGAGGTTGCAGTGAGCCAAGATCACGCCACTGCACTCGAGCCTGGGTGACAGTGCAATACTCCATCTCAGAAAGAGAAAAAAAAGTAAGGCAACAAATACACTGCATGACAAGGCAATAACAGGAGATGCTACACTAGATAAAATGGAGGGAGTGGCCATTGCTGCTTAGAAGGACAAAAAGGAAGCAGGCTATTACATCAAGTAAGATAGAGACAGAAAACTATTTAGCAACTGAAAGGTCACTGGTGGCCAGGTGCAGTGGCTCACACCTGTAATCCCAGCACTTTGGGAGGCAGAGGCAGGCGGATCACCTTTGGTCAGGAGTTCGATACCAGCCTGCCCAACATGGTGAAACCCTGTCTCTACTAAAAATATAAAAAAATTAGCCGGGCATGGTGGTGGACACCTGTAATACCAGCTACTCAGGAGGCTGAGGCAGGAGAAATGCTTGAACCCAGAAGGCAGAGGTTGCAGTGAGCCAAGATCGCACCACTGCACTCCAGCCTGGCCAACAAGAGCGAAACTCCGTCTCAAAAAAAAAAAAAAATTACTGGCAACCTCTACTAACCACGATTACAGGCAAGTTACTCTGTATTGTGTTGGGAAGTGAATAAGGCTAGAAGGTATAGAAAACCTTTTTTAGACTGATTAGAGAAACTTATATTCAAGAAATAAAAAATGCAAGCAAATAAGTGAGCATAGTGGTCTTCAGAGAAATACAGAAGAAAAATATTCAAAATAATACACTAAAAGGCTAGTCTTCAAACAAATTCACATAAACCAATCGATGATTTAACAAGTGAAAACAGGTGTTTTTGTTGTTGTTTGTTTGTTTTGGGGTGGCTATCCCATATGCAATGTAACAGTGGCCTGCAGAGGTTTCCTTCCTAGTTTTTCCTGAGTTGTTCCAAAGGTCAGATTATCATACTACAGACCACCATATACCAACTACCAGGTATGTATTTTTGGAAAGATCTCTTTGTAATCATTTATGAGAAACAAAGTAATTCAAAATTTAACATAATGGCAGTCTTCTTCCAATTTTGCAAAAATTCTTTTTGTTCAGTCATAGAAACCTAAGAACATCAACAATACTGCTTAATTCAGGGTAAATGATCAAATACCTTTGCTTCCAAACCAATAATCTCTCTGGGACTTCTTGTAATTTCCAAAAGCCCTACCACTTCAGCACAAGGGAAAAAAGAAAAATTAAAAATAAAAATCTAGTTATTTAAGGTGTTTAAATGCCCCATGACTACAAAGTTCGTTAATTTTTTTTTTTTTTTTTTTTTTTTTAGACGATGTCCTGCTCTGTGGCCCAGGCTGGAGTGTAGTGGTTCGATCTTGGCTCACTGCAACCTCCACCTCCTGGGTTCAAGCGATTCTCCTGCCTCAGACTCCCGAGTAGCTGGGATTACAGGCGTGTGCCACCATGTTCGGCTGATTTTTTTATATTTTTAGTAGAGATGGGGTTTCACCATGTTAGCTAGGATGGTCTCAATCTCCTGACCTCGTGATCCACCTGACTCAGTCTCCCAAAGTGCTGGGATTACAGGCGTGAGCCACTGTGCCTGGCATCAGTTCCTTAATGGAAGATACAGGTGGGGGTGGTGGTTCACGCCTGTAACCCTAGCACTTTAGGAGACTGAGGCAGGCAGACCACTTGAACTCAGGAGTTCAAGACCAGCCTGGGCAACACCAGGAAACCTCATCTCTACAAAAATACAAAAATTAGCCAGAGTGGTGGCACGCACCTGCAATCCCAGCTATTCAGGAGGCTAAGGCGGTAAGGTGGGGGTGGGGAGACTGTTTGAGCCCAGGAGGCTGAGGCTGCAGTGAGCCAAGATTGCGCCGCTGCACTCCAGCCTGAGCGACAGAGTGAGACCCTGTCTCAAAATAAATAAATAAAAATAGTGGAAAATAGATAGTTCTAGAATGCGAAAAATCTTCTGTATTTCAGCATTTCAGATTTCTCCATGGTTGGAGTAATTCAACTCAAGAACCAAAGTGCATTAGGGTTTAATTCACAAAAGATAACAACCATATTCATCCTATCCTCTAAAGTGAGAAAAGCCTCTTAAAAGACTGCTTATATGGAAGAAGAAAACAATTTGAAATTTAAGCTTATTTACTATTTTATTGGTACTCTTAGTTTTTTAAAAGATCGTAATTGTTAGCAAGGACTGTAGCTTTAAAATCTTAAAAAAAAAAAAAAAAATCCTTGTCCAATTACCTAACCCAAGTTCACTTAACTAGTTTTTGAGTAACAAAACAAGTCTCTACAAGGAGGAGAGTGAGACGTGCACTCCTACTTAAAAGTACTGTCTGATGACAAGTACTCTATCTTCTTCTCTAGATATAACATGTTTAATGGGTAACTTTCTGTGGAGATGAAGAAAAAGGTTTACTTAAAATAAATGCTCAAAGGAACGTTTCTAACCCCACTATTCATTTCTTAGACAGGTGCTGTTTGCCCAAAACCCTCCCTCAGTCAAGCTCCCACTCAGAAAAGGTGCCTCCCTACACTCGACTTTATTTAACTGCATTACGCTGGGTTTCCAATCCACAAAGGGATTCCTTTTGAGTGGAGAGGATAAAGCATAAGAAAAAGAGGATCACACTGAGTGATTAATCAATTCAGGTTCTCACTAAGAGATCCTGTTTAAACACAAGTCGCTAAAACACACCCCCTTGCTTCGTGTCACAGGACAAGATCTCTTGGGATAAATCAGGCGACTAGCTGAAAATGTAGGCGCTGAAACTACACCAGCAGCAGCTCCGCGTTCTTATCAAAACAATAGCGAGTGGCACATGTCAGGCAGCCCACATGCGCAGGGGGATAAAGAGGCGACTGGCTGAGTCTGGAGTTGAACTTGTCTTAACCACCACCGCCCCCCTCCCGAACACCCACCGCTGCGCTCCAGGCTACGTGAAAGTGAAAACGAGGGGCGCCCAAGGCCCTGCTTCTTCCCCCTTCCTCTTCCCCTCGCCCAGCCGCGACTTCTTCCTCACTGGTCTCCCGGGGGCGGAGACGCTGAGTTCCCCGGAGACGAGAGTTAGTCACCAAGAAGAGGCGGTGACAGAGAGCGCGGCTCGCGTCGCACTCCAAGGCCTAGCAGCGCGGGACCGGAGGCCCCGGCGGAGGCTCTCGTGCCCAATGCCCTCCGCCCCGGGCCCTCAGGGACGCCCCCTCCTTCCCGTCTAGAGCGAGTCTTAACTCCGCTCCTCTCTCCCCTGCCCCAGGCATCTCCAACGTCAGACCCCTCTCCCAACTGAGAACACGAAGCCCAGCCCAGCCGCTTCCTGCCCACCGCCGCAGGAATTCCCTTCCCCAGCCCAGGGACCGCGGCCCCGCGTCGCTGACCCTAGCGGGGATCCCCTCGGCCGCCGGGCGGGGATCCCGGAACTGGCCCCGGAGTGCGCGTGTGGCCGCGGCGGGGAGGGGCGAGGCGGGGAGTTTCCGCCGCCCCGCGGCCGGGAGGGCGGGAGGGCGTCAGCAGCGGCCAGGAGCGGTCCCCGAGGCCGGCCGGGGACCCCAGCCTCCTCCGCCCGAACCGAGCCGCGCTCCCCACACGCGCCGCCGCCAGTTGGCCCCGCGCGTTCTCCAGGTCGAGACTCGCAGGCAGAGAACCGCGGGCCCGGAGCCACCCGTCACCTTCCAGTCGCCCCGCCAGAAGCCCCGGGCGAGGAAAAGGAGAGAGACAAAAGGGCGCTGGGAGGGAGTCCCCTCACCCCCGGCGGCCCCGCGCCCGGCCCGGCTCTTACTCGTAGTGGCGGAAAATCTCGTTGGTGACTTTACAGTAGAAAACTTCCTCGTCGGGCCGCAGGTCCGCGGGCGGCTTCTGTCTCACAAACGGCTTTCGGTGTAGCAGCGGCATCTCCTGTCCGCCCGCGGGCTCGCCCGGACCCTCCGCCGTCCGCGCCGGCCCCGCTTCCCTATCAGAATTGGAGGGAAAGGAAAGCCGGTAAGGTGGGGAGCGCTTGGCGGCAGCGTGGGCCGGTCCGCGCGCCGGGGAAAGAAGCTCGGCTGCCTTTTGTGTGACTGACGCGCCGCGGCCGCTACCGGAGCCGAGTTCGTTCCTGCCGCCGTCCGGGCTCCGAGCAAGCGGAGCAGCCGCCGCCCCTGCCCTCCGAGCGCGCCGGACCTCCCCTCGCCCGGCGGCGGCTCACAATGGGGCAGGACGCCCCGCCGCGGGGGGCAGTGCGGGAGCGGCGGCGGCCCCCTCCCCCAGGGCCGGCTCTCCGCCCGCCGCCGCCGCCGTCGCCAGGCTCAC
This sequence comes from Cacajao melanocephalus, assembly GCA_963573385.1. Lineage (NCBI taxonomy): Eukaryota > Metazoa > Chordata > Mammalia > Primates > Pitheciidae > Cacajao > Cacajao melanocephalus. Next base: position 51,133 of record CAUYLG010009544.1, read on the forward strand.
AACGTGCTCGGCCCGCAGCCGGCCGGCCCAACGCCGCCAGGGCGCTCGCCGCGGGCGGACCCCGGCGCTGCTACGCTTTGTTCCCGGCTCGCCTCCACTTCCCCGCCGGCGCCGGCCGGCTCCCAAGCGACCCTCACCTGCAAACGCGCTGACGGCCACTTGTCCACCTTCGCCACTACAAAGGCACCGAGGGGAGACCCCGTCCTCCCGGGGGACCACCTCTCGCCAGCCCCGCTGCGCCCCCGGCCGCCGCTTCTCTCGCTGCGACTGCCCGACTCCGCGCGGGGAATCGCGTCCCACCGCCACTTCCCCGCCTCTCGGAGCTCCTGGGAAGTTTCTGATCTACTTTCGGCTCTGAAGGAGGAAGAGCTATTGGGAGGAGCTTTTCACTCCTCGCTTCTACCTTTTTTCTTATTGGCTACTCGATGACTTTTACAGCCTGTCACTGATACAGGAAGAGACAGCGGAGAGCCTGGGAGAGCTACATTATTAATTAATGGAGCAACCCCTCGTGAAGATTCAGAAGCATCCTCCATGTTTGAGATTATCAGCCAAAAGATCTAGGGAAAGCGCTGGGGGTTCATAAACACATGGCTAACAAAGTAAAGCCTTCAAGTCTGGTACCGACGTTTGACTACACGATAGAAAAAAGGATTCCAACTACGATTTAACTTGTATTTTAAAGAGGTGAAAAGAAATGAATAAGAAATAAAATTTTTTGCTTTCTTCTTCCAAATTAGAATCCATATCTTCAAAAATGCTTTGCATGTGTAAACATACAGCTTGAACAGAAGATACCTTCACATCAGTTCTGTTTAATACTTACGGCACTTCAGAGATTTAGGGAGCAAAGGAAAATATTTTTTTTTTTAAAAAAAGTATATGTTACAAAGTGTCTTGCCTGTAGGACCCCAACATTCTTGAAACTAACGCACCTTTAAAAAGTAGTATTTACACTTCTGTAAATGTTTGCTAAGGATCAATGTTCAATTAGAATTTTAAGGATTATGGATTTACTAGCGAAAATTCCCCTAAAGCAACTTTCCCATGTCAGTAGTTTTTATTTAGGAAAACAATTTTTAATATACATAATACATGTGACCTTTGAATTCAATGGAATTTAAGAAACTAGAACTCAAATTTTCACTAGCTATGTTTTAAAGTCTTTTTTGATATAGTCCTTAACATTTGCTTATTTGCAAATTAGTATGAAAGAATGAGTCTAAAAGTAAGTTTAAAGAATAGTCATTCGACAAAGACGTCATTTCTTCTTATTACCAATACTGCGAAATGATAATTACAGAATAAATGTGGGATCAGTTTTATAACTTCAAATTTAAGTACCTTTGTACCTTGGAGCAGAAAATGTAAGAAATCTAAGTCAAGAGTTACTATTTTTGATCTTCTTTCAGGCCGGTCTTAACTATTCATACAGCTAGCAAAATAAACCTTTGTGAAAGGCACTGCTCTTTGGGTGTTTTAAAATTCATTAATACTATAAATGTACCTTAACTGTGCAAGTATTGAAGTCACGGAAGTTTGGAAATGCTCTCAGTAGTTAAGTATATACTTTAGTCTGGATAAACTCTTTAAATAAGAGTTTACAGATTTGGTGATTTTTTTTTTCCTTTTCTTTTTTTATTTTTATTTTTTGAGACAGTCTCACTCTGTTGCCCAGGCTGGAGTGCAGTGGCGCGATCTTGGCTCACTGCAACCGCTGCCTCCCAGATTCAAGCGATTCTCCTGCCTTAGCCTCCCAAGTAGCTGGGATTACAGGCGCCAAGCACCACACCCGGCTAATTTTTTTGTATTTTTAGTGGACACAGGGGTCTCACCATGTTGGTCAAGCTGGTCTCAAACTCCTTATCTCAGGTGATCCGAAGTGCTCGGCCTCCCGAAGTGCTGGGCTTACAGGCGTGGGCCACCGCACCTGGCCAAGATTTGGTGTTTTAAACCTGTCTCCAACTAGTATACTGAATGATAAGTAGAATTCCCTGACTAGAAAGCATTTATTGATCTACCAGGTGAAAAATTTAGAGCCCACAAAGGTAAACTCAAAAGGGGGACTGGGAGAATGGGTAATTTTCAACCTATATTGAAGCATCACCCTCACAACTCAAAATCCCAACTTAATAGTTAAACACAGATGAAATTCTCTCTGAATACTTCAATATTTATATTAGATATTACTGTTTGATAAGTCATTTAAATTATTTTGTTAAAATAATGATCAAAAGTCATTATTTTATTATTAAATACAAATGATTAAGTTGGATTTTTTCTTATACTAACTTAAAATTTTGTTTCATCAAAAGCTATCATAGCTTTCCCATGATCGTACTCAAATTTAAATACTACCATAACTAATTTCTCTGAATTATATGCATATGGTTTGTTTTGATGATTTGTGACATTTAATTAATGAGATAGAGTTGTTCATTGTTATTTCAGAGCAATGTAAGTTTAGAAAATTATAACATGTTCAAAAGTTTAGTTTCAGTGTGTTTATAATACTTAATCAAATGAATATCACACCTAAACTACCTCATCAAATAACATTTAAAGTATTCTACACATTCACAACTAAAAGCTTACCTAACTTATGACCTTTTTCTGTATTTTGGTATCATGATTACTTCCTTGCTTTGTTAATTATTACTTCTTGGCTTTTGAGAATAAAAAGCTCATTGCTGTATTCAGCAAGTAGTTAAAGGATACTGTCATGACATAGGACTTGGTGAAAAAAATTTTTTTGGAAATATTGTCAAGGAAATTGTGAAAGCTAAAGTGGTACAAAAAAGAGAAAGCAATGATATTAAATGTATTTATTTATTTATTTGAGACGGAGTCTTGCTCTGCCACTCAGGCTGGAGTGCAGTGATGCAATCTCCGCTCACCGCAACCTCTGCTTCCTGGGTTCAAGAGATTCTCCTGCCTTAGCCTCCTGAGTAGCTGGGACTACGGGTGTGCGCCACCATGCCCAGCTAATTTTTGTTTTTTTGTTTTGTTTTGTTTTCTTTTCTTTTTTAGCAGAGATGGGGTTTCACTGTGTTGGCCAGGCTGGTCTCAAACTCCTGACCTCATAATCCGCCCACTTCAGTTTCCCAAAGTGCTGGGATTACAGGTGTGAGCCACCACGCCCAGCCAAAATTATTTTTTAACAATTTAATTAAACATGTATCAAACTCCTTTTGTGTGCCAGACACTGTACTAGCACAGGTAAGGTATACAATGTAAATAATGTATCCTGGCTTCAAAAAATGTATAAACTTACAGGAAGGAGATGATGCAAATACAACCAATACAAGAATTATGTTTAGTCCTGATGATCATGAGTAATATAATGCAAAAAGAGAAGTAGAAAATATTAGAATAAAATGTAGAAGGAAGACCCCAGGATCAGTCCTAAATGAAGTCATCCACAAGGCATGATTTGAAGGGCAACAGAGAACTCATGCTCCAACATATCCTTGACAGTCGCAAGCGGCAACCCCATCAATCTCCATTAGTCACCCTTCTGCATGAAGACACCAGTGTAAAATGTGAATATTCTAGTTAGGCAGGACATATATTAATCTTATACTATCAAGACATAGTTTGATTAAAATATCAGTTTTGAGACATGTTATACTGCCTTAGAAGTAAAGACAAAACAAGACTATGGGCCAGGCATGGTGGCTCATGCCTGTAATGCCAAAACTTCAGGAGGCTGAGGCGGGTGGATCACGAGGTCAGGGGTTCAAGACCAGCCTGTCCAATATGGTGAAATCCTGTCTCTACTAAAAATACAAAATTAGCCAGGTGTGGTGGTGCACGCCTGTAATCCCAGCTACTCGGGAGACCGAGGCAGGAGAATCACTTGAACCCGGGAGGCAGAGGTTGCAGTGAGCCAAGATCATGCCATTGTACTCCAGCCTGGGCAACAAGAGCGAAACTCCGCCAAAAAAAAAAAAAATGACTATGGAATATAACTTTTATTTTTAATTTTTGAGACAGAGTCTTGCTCTGTCACCCAGGCTCGGGTGCAGTGGCATGATCTCGGCTCACTGCAACCTCCGACTCCTGGGTTTAAGTGATTCTCCTGCCTCAGCATCCCGAGTAGCTGAGATTATGGCACCCGCCACCACACCCAGCTAATTTTTGTATTTTTAGTAGAGATGGGGGTTTCCCCATATTGGCCAGGCTGGTCTGGAACTCTTGACCTAAGGTGATCCACTCGCCTTGGCCTCCCAAAGTCCCGGGATTACAGGCGTCAGCCACAGCACCTGGCCCAGAATATAAGTTTTTAAAGTTTAGCTAGAACAATTTTCCTGCAGCTTCTATTAATATTGACTGATTAACTTAAGAAAGGCTTTAGTGGTTTAGGTGGCTCAGAGAGACAGTAATTACTTACAGCTGAAAGAAACTTTTGGGAACTCTGTTAATTCCTCCATTTTGCACCTGAGGAAACTGAAGCTGAGGAACTAGAATCAAGGCCTCCTGACTCTCCTTTCTTTGGATTCGATAATAGCTACTTTTCTTATATACCCTACTCAAACCCCATTAATGAGCTAAAATACCATTATAAATCCTTCTTAAAGGCCTAAAATGCATATAGGGATAAGCTATATTACTCATGATTAGAAATAATTATTTTTGTTGAAGCTGTGTCCTTAACATTAAAAAAGTAAAGAATTATTTTTGATGTGCTGGTAGACCTGCTAAATAATTTTTAAAAATGAATTATTTTTGAGAATCATCTGGGAAAGCAATTGGGTAATAAAAATCATAGGCCAGTCGCAGCTGCTCACACCTGTAATCCCAGCGCTTTGGGACGCCGGGGAAGGGGGGGCGGGGGGGTGCCGGGCAGGAATCACCTGAGGTCAGGAATTTGAGAGCAGACTGGCCAACATGGCAAAATCCCATCTCTACTAAAAGTACAAAAATTAGCCAGGCATGGTGGTGTATGCCTGTAATCCCAGCTACTCGGGAGGTTGAAGTAGGAGAATCACTTGAACCCAGGAGGCAGAGGTTGCAGGAGAATTGCTTGAACCCGGATGGCGGAGATTGCAATGAGCTGAGATCATGCCACTGCACTCCAGCCTGGGCGACAGAGTGAAACCCCATCTCAAAAAAAAAAAAAAATTCAAAAAGTTGTCTAATTGGACAGCTGACCTATCTCCATGCTTCCGTTAACACATCTAACAGATAGAAAATTTCATTTCCTTTACCTTTTATCAACATTATAAAAGTACTTACAGTATAGCTGCCCCAAGCTTCTCTAAGATGCTTTACAAAATGTACAAGGAAGATCTTTGATTTTGTCATTTCTTTTCTCTCGTATCTCTACCATTTGTCTCAAGTCTTCTGTGTTCTTTTTAATGTCTTCCTAACAAATTCATGGCATTTTACCCATAAAAGGTTTCTACATACAGTACTGTTATTTAGAAGCAATGAATGTATTTTCCTTTATATCTGAAACCACTGGCCTAGTGTTAGAATAGTGGTTCCAAAACTTGGCTGCCCATTGGAATCACCTGCAGGGTTTTTGAAACATACTGGTGCATGGGCCATATCCAGGCCCCAGGTCTCTGGGATAGAGAGACCCAGGTATTGAGAGTTTAAAAATCTACTCAGGTAACTTAATGGACTGCCAAGGTTGAGAAATACTGTGCTTGGACTGTTGATGCTAAAGTGGTGATGTGGGCAAATTGGGAATACGTCTTTTTATTCAACCCCTTCTGATTAAAGTCATGAATTATGGGATGGTAGTAGAAGAGAGGTCATCATCTTTATCACAGTAATACTTTATATTTAATGCATGTTTCCAACGTATCAAGGATTGTGCTAAGGGCTTTAAGGGAATCATCTCATCTCATGCAATTTTTACCTCAAACTAAGAAGTACTTATCACTATTTTACAAATGAAGCCAGTGAGGCTCTGAGAGGTTAAGTAGTATGCCCCAAACCATACAGTTCAGAAACAGAAAGGCCTGAATTCAAGTCTTATCAACTCCAGAATCCAAGATTCTTATTACTGTTCTATATTTCCACAAGACTTACTTGCTAATCTAGCTCAATATAAACTGAAACAGGGAACGCTATAATATCCACTGAACAATTTAGAACTTGTAATGATTAAGAAGACTTGTTAATCAGAAAAGTACTAAAGATACTATGGAAGTTTTTTTGTTGTTGTTTTGAGACAGAGTCTTGCTGGAGTGCAGTGGCATGATCTTGGCTCATGGCAACTTCTGCCTCCCAGGTCCCAGTTCAAGCAATTCTCCTGCCTCAGCCTCCCAAGTAGCTGGGATTACAGGAACATGCCACCGTGCCCAGCTAATTTTTGTATTTTTAATAGAGATGAGGTTTCATCTGACCCCGTGATCTGCCCGCCTCGGCCTCCCAAAGTGTTGGGATTACAGGCATGAGCCCGGCCACCATGGAAGACTTTAAAAAATTATCTCAAATAAGGAAAGCCTACTTATAAGAGAAAATACACAATATATAATTCTACAAAATAAAAATTTAGGCTGGGCGCAGTGGCTCATGCCTATAATTCCAGTACTTTGGGAGGCCGAGGCAGGTGGATCATTTGAGTACAGGAGTTCAAGACCAGCCTTGGCAACATGGTGAAAACCCATCTCTACTAAGAATACAAAAATTAGCCAGGTGTGGTGGCACCCACTACTCTGGAGTCTGAGGTGGGAGGATCACTTGGGCCGGGGAGGTTGAGGCTGCAGTGAGCCAAGATCTCTCCACTGCACTCCAGCCTGGGCAACAGAGTGAGACCCTGTCTCAAAAATAAAATAAAGTTCCAAATACAAAAGCTACCACAGACTGGGTCAGTGGCTCATACCTGTAATCCCGGCACTTTGGGAGGCTGACTCGGGCCGATTACCTGAAGTCAGGAGTTCAAAACCAGCCTGGCCAACATGGCAAAACCCCGTCTCTACCAAAAACACAAAATTAGCTGGGCTTTGTGGCAGGCGCCTGTAATCTCAGCTACTCAGAGAGTCTAAGGCACGAGAATCACTTAAATCTGGGAGGAAGAGGTTGCAGTGAGCTGAGATCATGCCAGTGCACTCTATCCTCCTGGGCGACAGAGCAAGACTCCATCTCAAACAACAGCAACAACAACAGCAACAAGCTACCACAAAGTTGAAAGACAATAACAAATTGGAGAAAAAAATATTGCAACTCACTGACAAAGGGCTAATTTCCCTAATATATAAAGAGCTCCCATAAATAATAATAAATCACAATAATCCAAGAGAAATGGAAAAGGAAGCACAAATAGCTTTTAAAGCATAAAAAAACATGTTGGGAGGCCGAGATGGACAGGTCACTTGAGGTCAGGAGTTTGAGACCAGCCTGGCCAACATGTTGAAACCCCATCTCTACTAAAAATACAAAAATTAGCCAGCCGTGGTGGTGCATACCTGTAATCCCAGCACTATGGGAGGCTGAGGCAGGCAGATCACCTGATGTCAGGAGTTCGAGTATAGCCTGACCAACATGGAGAAACCCCGTCTCTACTAAAAATACAAAAATTAGCCAGGCATGGTGGTGCATGCCTGTGATCCCAGCTATTTAGGAGGCTGAGGCAGTAGAATCGCTTGACCCAGGAGGCAGAGGTTGCAGTGAGCCGAGATTGTGCCATTGCACTCCAGCCTGGGCAACAAGAGCGAAACTCCACCTCAAAAAAAAAAAAAGAAGAAGAAGAAGAAAACACACAAGGTACAGAAAAGTGTGTATGGTTTTTACAAAAATATTATAGGCCGGGTGTGGTGGCTCATGCCTGTAATCCCAGCACTTTGGGAGGCTGAGGAGGGCAGATCACCTGAGGTTGAGAGTCCAAGACCAGCATGGTCAACATGGAGAAACCCTATCTCCACTAAAAATACAAAAATTAACCAGGTGTGGTGGTGGGTGCCTATAATCCCAGCTACTCAGGAGGCTGAGGCAGGAGAATCACTTGAACCCAGGAGGCGGAGGTTGCGGTGAGCCGAGATCTTGCCACTGCACTCCAGCCTGGGTGACAGAGCCAGACTCCATCTCAAAAATAAATAAATAAATAAATGTATATATTTGCCTGACACATAAAATACATCTGGAGGAATATATAAGAAAATAACACACTGGTTGCTTCTGTGAAAGGGGTGGCTAGGGGCTAGGAGACAGGGATGAAAGGGAAACTTTTCACTATTGAAAGATGAATAAAAAATTTAAAGATACAGAGGTAAGAAGGTAAAGAGGCAATCAGGACAGATAGCTGATATAATAAAATCTTTCATTTCACAATTGGAAATATAAAGGTTAGAACTGCAAATAGAAAGTTAAAAAAATCTGTGTTATTTTACAAGCCCTAGCATAATGTCTTCCCCAAGATAGGAGTTCAATAGATATCTGTTGGGTAAATGGTTACATGTATATATAAAATACAAATTTAATTTGATTATAGTGAGATAAGTCAGATAGGCTGCTTTCATCTTAACCTGGAAATAGAACTTAGATTATACATTTCTGAAAAATTCCATCTAGATTACCTATGTTTGTAGTTATTTACTAACTTACAAAACAAATCACACTATGTTCAACCAGATAGATTTATTATTGTTTTTAAAAATAAAACATATAAGGAATAATCAGACATAAAAACTGTTTTGACTCCAATAACTTACAATGTGCTTTACAAAGTAGAATCCTCACATTGCAATGCCTGTATCCACAGACTACTTGGCCATTATGGAAGGAGAGATAGAACTAAGAGAGTTATAATTCAGAATCCAGGTCTGAAAGTATTTTTGCTAAATTCTAACCTAAGAGTTCCTGGTGAAACATGCTAATACTACAGGTTCCTTTAGGATTAGAATTTTCTCCTTTTTATTTTTGTTGCCATCATCATACCTGGAAGCCAAAAGTTATAATAACTGCTCAATTTTCTCTAATTCATATGTTTGGGATGGGTGTGGTGGTTCACACCTGTAATCCTAAGACTTTGGGAGGCCAAGATAAGAGGATCACTTGAGGCCAGGAGTTTGAGGCCAGCTTATATAACAAAGCAAGACTCCACCACTAACTTAAAAAAAAAAAAAAAGTTTGTGTCGAAACACCAACTTATTTCCTTAGCACAACTGGTTTTTTTTTTCAGCTGAAAAAAGATTGAAAAAAGATCATTTCATTTCAAGCTACCAGTAAACTGTTTCTCAATCACTTCTCAGCATCTAGACACCACATTCATGGCCCCTAGGAGCCAGTTTATCTACCAGAACAAGTATCTTGCCTGATTCAAGCACAAAAACCATATTTCTTTATGCTAAACACCTTTCTTTTTCCCATTTCAAACTCTCCTCTTAAAATAAGGACTTTGCTGGGTGTGGTGGCTCATGCCTGTAATCCCAGCACTTTGGGAGGCTGAGGTGAGCGGATCACAAGGTCAAGGGATCGAAACCATCCTGGCCAACATGGTGAAACCCCGTCTCTACTAAAAATACAAAAAAATTAGCCAGGCGTGGTGGCACGTGCCTGTGGTCCCAGCTACTCAGGAGGCTGAGGCGGAAGAATTGCTTGAACCCAGGAGTTGGAGATTGCAGTGAGCCGAGATTACTCCATTGCACTCCAGCCTGGTAACAGAGCAAGACTCCGTCTCAAAAATAAAATAAAATAAAATAAAATAAGGACTTCACACTAAGTTCCAGTGTGGTAGGCAGAATAACAGCCTCTGGAGATGTCCACAGCCTAATCCCTGTAACCTGTGAATATGTTATCCTATTAACATGGCAAAAGAAACTTGCCGATGTGATTAAGCTGAAGAACTTTAAGATAGAGAGAGAAGCCTGTATTACCGAGGTGGACCCAATCTAATCACATACATGCTTGAAAGTGGAGAAGATTTCCCGACTATGGTTAGAGAAAGATGGAATGGTGAAAGAAAAGTCAGAGAGATGTGACACTGTTCCTTCTGAATGAGAAAGGGGGCCACACATCAAGGATTGAGATGGTCCCTAGAAGCTAGAAGAGGCAAGGAAACAGATTCTCCTACAGAGGACTCCAAGAGAACAATTCTATGCCTACACCTTTATTTGAACCTGGTGAAACCTGTGTTGGATTTGTGACCCACCACTAAGTCTGCGGTAATTTGTTACAACAGCAATAGAAACTAATACATCTAGTTTGCAGTCTGAAAATATTCTTAAACCCCAGCTGATTTTCATTGCAATAGTAAACACCACCTTTGGACATCAATGGATGATTTAGCTTTTTCAAGCTGAGGTTACAGAAAATTTCTAGTTTCCTAAAATGCTTCATCCAGCTGCTTCCCCTTCAAGCTGCAAAAATTCATCTAGTCATTTCATAATACACTATTACCTTAACCATATATAACCATAACATATATATAAAATTTGCATGTATATAGTAAGGAGATGATTATAAATAGACAAAGACTTTTTTCCTGGTTGAATTCTATCTCCTCAGACCTGTTTAGGGATCTTGCTCCATCAATCAGTTGTCCTCTAACTGATGTCAACCTTTCCTTCGACCCTAAGATTTCTGCCCTTAAGCTACAAACTAATGTAGGTCTATTTCATTGTGGGGGAAAAAATTAAGTACAATCCTCAGCACTGTTTCTGTTCTCAACCAACATTTTTAAAAGGAAATCTGTGTTATTTCTCCTTATTTTTCAGCTCACTATAGCCTCTCTACTCCCTAGACTCCCCTATAACTGCTTTTGATTCTGATCCCCTAATTGACAAATCCAAAGAACTCTTCTCCAGGAAAGTCCACCTTACTTACTCAGAGTGCTCCTTGGCATCTTCTACTTTGGTCTCTGTGGTACACACTTTCCTGATTCTCCTCCTACCCCTCTGAACTGTCCCGAGTCTCCTTGGCATCACCTCTTCCCCCTCAACCTATTCCCTAAACCCTGGGATTTCCCAGCTTCCTCCCATCCATTCTCTTCTCTTGTCATTCCTCAAGGAGGCCTTCCCTAAATCAACATTTCCTCCTCACAACATATTAACTGCCTCCATTCTCATTGGAATATGAATGCCTCTGGGATCTTCTTTCCTTGAGGACTCAGCCACAGCTCCTAGAAGATTTTTTAGATGTTGAGTGACTCCTCAAACTGACATTTTATAAAGATTAATCTGGGAGGGAATGGTGTGTAAGACTGACTAGACTGGGTAGTGCCTGGAGACAGGAAAACTTGTTGAGAAGGCATAGAGTACAAATGATCCAACATGAAGTAAAAGGAAGCCTGAAGAAAAGGGAAGAAAAAACAGGAGAAATATTTCAGAGGAAATATTTAGAGACATAATTTGATGATACACTAAGGAAGACAGAGGAAAAGTCAGAGATGATTCAAAGGTTTCAGGCTTGGGAGACTAGAAAGATAATAACATCATGAACAGAAATGGGGTAACCAGGTATTAAATTAGGTTTGGGAGGGAGATGAAGCATTCAGTTTTAGATATGAAGCATCAAATCAGACCTGCCCTACAGGCAGTTGGAAGACAAGGCTCTGAAATCAAAAGAGAAATCAGGCCAGATGCAGTGGCTCACGCCTGTAATTCCAGCACTTTGGGAGACCAAGATGTGTGGATCATCTGAGGTCAAGAGTTTGAGACCAGCCTGGCCAACATGGAGAAACCCCATCTCTACTAAAAATACAAAAATCAGTGGTGGCACTCCCTGTAATCCCAGCTACTCAGGAGGCTGAGGCAGAAGAATCCCTTCAACCTGGGAGGTGTAGGTTGCACTGAGCCAAGATCATGCCACTGCACTCCAGCCTGGGCAACAAGAACAAAACTCCATCTCAAAAACAAAAATAGGAGAGATCCAAAATGGCTGATTAACAACAGCCCAGGATTGTAGCTCCCAGTGAAAGCACAGAGAGCGAGTGGGCGCCGCAATTTTAGACGAATTTCTGTGGCCCACAAACTGGGAGATTCCCGGCGGAGGAGCCACACGTGT
>CAUYLG010009545.1:0-44147 GCA_963573385.1 Cacajao melanocephalus
GCACCACCAGGAGAATAATTCTGGTGTAATGGAATGTTAACCAAAGTTATTAATGCTTCCTTCCCTTTTCCTTGTGTGCCTGTCACCTTAGTCCCACAATTAGAGGTAATGGACGGGCCGAATTTCTGTCCCTCCTTCCACCTTCCTTTAGTCACCGAGACAGATGAGCAGTCTTCCTCCCGATGGTCGTGGGTCTCTCTCTCATGACCTCTCTGGTGGCAGCTGGACTGGGTAGTGGCGCTCTAGGCTGCAGTGTCAATTCCGCCACTCAACTGGAGGACAAGCTTCATGTGGCTATCAAAGCGTCGGCCGCCTCCCTGGCCTCCCTCCAGCGACAAATCACATCGCTGGCTCAGGTAACTCTCCAGAACCGACGGGCCCTTGACCTGCTAACAGCAGAAAAGGGAGGTACCTGTCTGTTTCTTCAGGAACAGTGCTATTATGTCAATGAAACAGGCCTTGTAGAGGAAAGTATCAATGCTCTCTATCGCCTCCAAGAAGACCTCCGTAAAAAGCAAAATGCATCAGTCTCGCCCCTCAACTTGTGGCAATCCCCCATACTGACTTGGCTAACTCCTATTTTCACTTCCATTATCATCATTTGCCTTCTATTAATGTTAGCCCTTTTTTTCCTCAGGTTTTTACAGGCCCGCATAAAAGAAATTTCCAGGGTGGCTGTAAACCAGATGCTACTTCATCCATACGTCTGGCTCCCAACCGAGGCACCGGCCAATTGACCCTTTCCCCTCACTTTGCCCCCACTCAGCAGGAAGTAGCCAGAGAGAGGCGGCACCCTATATCATTAAAGAGGTCAGGATATAAGGCCGATAGCCTGGCCAGGAGCCGGATGCACCATACCCACCCCCTCTGCACCTGATAACACTGTTATCAGGAGGCCGGACGTCCTACTCAGCGCCTGCCTTCTCCGTGCGGGCTCCCCACACCCACTCCTGCATTCCACCCCTAGCCCCACCCTCAGCACTAAATCATGCTCTCAGCCCCAAAATTCAAAAATCCCGCCGAGAGCCTGACCAATGGCAGCTCGCCAAGTCCAGGTCCAGTCTCTCTATGACCAATGTAGTTGCCCATGCTTTGTTTCCCCACTGACCAATCTATTGCCCTCACCCCCTACAAAACCCCACGCCCAGAATGGCCGGGTGCGACTTCTCTGGCCCCTCTCTCTCTCTCCCCCTCCCCCAGGACCACAGAACCTCACCCGGGAGCTAAATAAATTGGAATTTAATTTGTCTCGTGCTGGCCTCAGTTTCCTCATTTTAAACTCGGCAATAACCTTACAGTCTCCAAAATATAAATGATAGAAGAAATACTTCAAACTCAAGTTAATGAAACTCAGTGGACTAATTTTAGGGCAACAAAAAAAGTTGCATATATAACCTCAGAACCACAAATAGTGTTTGAGAAATGATAGAAACCAGGACAAATTCTAAGAGTCTGGAGGGAAGCAAAACATTGACCCACTTTCTATAGGATAAAAGGAAATTTTAGGGATTACAGGCCAACCAGGAATCTTCAATGTTAATTTCTAAACACAATTGTAGAATGAATCATTAAACAGTTTTTGAACACTTGGAAACTAAGGTGTAAATGCTAAGAGCTAGGATAGGATCACTAAAGAAAAATGCCAAAATAATGAAAATTCCTCTGGTTAAAAGGCTTATGAAACTGAGGTATATGATAGACCAGAAGCCACAGACTCCATCCAGTAGGGGCCATACAGAAATATAACAGAGAATAGCAATGCAACATCAGAGCCACAGGGCATGATGGGGCTACAGACTACTGGAGAGCACACCCAGCCCGCATCGAGCTGCGCCATGTAGCGACCGTCAGTTGTCAGCACAGAAGGTTAGCCCAGTGCTTCCCAAGCTTCACAGACACACAGATACATACCCACATCCACCCACACCCACCCACCCATACACACACCACACAGGCTGGAAACCTGAATACTGGCATGCCATATCTTAATTTTTGAATGTTGGAGATTAATTCAAAGTTTGCAAAAGACTCTACAGGCTAACAAAACACATCTACAGACAAAATTCATCCTCAAGCACCACTACCATCAACAGAATATTAGTACTTACTAAGTTTGAGTTATTAACTTAAGCCCCTGTGCTTCCATTACACCAGCTGTCAAAATGAAAACAATACCTAGTCTACCTTCCTCAAAGGTTTGGGGTCAGGGGAAATAACACCTTTAAAATACTCTAAGGCACTACCCTACTCTGTTGGCATTATCTTGGTTTAGCCAGGCTTGGAAAACACATAGATCGAATCCTAGTGAATTAGATAGAGAAATTGATGTTGAATGATAGTGCAACTTGGGTGGAGTCTCATCTGGCTGCAACATAAGTAAATGGCAATGGTGAATGATTTCAAGCTAACTTGACCTCCCCTGACATTCCTACTAAGAATCCTAATTAATCCTCGCTTAGCATTTCTTTTCCTCATTTCCTGTTTTGCTTTTCTTCATAACACCACCTAACATATTTTATTAGTTTATTATCTTTCTCCCTTCACCAGGATATGTGGCTGAAGGCAGGGTTATTTATTTGTCTGTTTTGTTCACTGCTGCATTCCAAGTGCCTAGAGAAGTACCCGGAATACAGTAGGTGCTCAATAAATGTTTGTTACATAAATGAATGGATAAATCTGTAGCTAGGTCTTCAAAAACCTGACCCAATACTCTGCTCTCTTCAGGATCTTAACAGTGGTCTGGATGAAGATACACTGAATAAAACTGCAAATGATCCAAAGTGGGAAGACCTGAATAAATTGAGACGCTGGGCTGAATATAAATCATTCACATTTAATCATCACAGATGTGAACTTCTGCTGTTACTTCTCAAAACCCATCTTCCCAAGTTTCATAAAAGAAAACCTACTTAACAGCCATTTTCATTGACTATCACTCTAGTCAAAATTAATTATCCAAAGATGGTCCAATAATGAGATTTAGAAATCTTTCTGTATAAGGGCACTATAAATTATCATTCATTCAAAAGAATATGATCAGAAGTCGGTAATTAATGGCCACTGAATAGAACCAAACATTTTGATCATATCAAGGCCAAACTCTAGGTGATATCTTTGATTCCATTCTTCCTCTTAAACACCACTCATCATCAGGCTATCCCATTGCTAACCTTAAAATATGTTCTTTTAAAACATAAATGAGATAAATCCCTCTTCATGTCCCTATTTATTTATTTAGATGGAGTTTTGCCCTGTTGCCCAGGCTAGAGAGCAATGGTGGGATCTCGGCTTACTGCAACTTCCACCTCCTGGGTTCAAACGATTCTCCTGCCTCAGCCTCCTGAATAGCTGAGATTACAGGCACATGCCACCACGCCCAGCTAAGTTTTGTATTTTTAGTAGAGATGGGATTTGGCCATGTTGGGCAGGCTGGTCTCGAACTCCTGACCTCGTGATCCACCCTCCTTGGCCTCCCAAAGTGCTGGGGTTACAGGTGTGAACCACCGCGCCCGGCCAGCCTTCTGCATTCTTTAAGCCTGAGCCTCAACATGAGCATTTTACAGCCTCCAAGAAGTGCCATGAGGCCACAGCGCTGACATTTAAAGGCAGTTGTTTGTTGTCAGGGATTTTGTAGCAACCCCAACCAAGATAACTTGGGGCTCTGGTCTGCTTCATCTGAATCAAGAGAAAAGCTGGGCAGAAGCTTCTTGGGGACTCTACAACCCAAGTGACGCTCCTCAGGAGGACTGCATTTTTTAGCACAATGAGTAAACAACACAGACCCTGGAGCCAGACTGCAGGGTTCAAATCCTCACTCTATTAACTTACTATCATACCTGAGCAATTTCCTTAACTTTAGCGCCTCTGTTTCCTCATCTTTAAAATAGGAACAAAATGGTCCCTCATGGAATTGTAAAGATGAAATCAGCTAGTAGATCTCCCATCCAAGTACTAACCAGGCCCGAACCTGCTTAGCTTCCGCAATCAGACGAGATCGGGCGCATTCAGGGTGGTATGGCCGTAGACTAAATCAGCTAGTAGATCTAAAGGATTTTGAAAGTGTCTAGCACATTATAAGCTCTTGATAAGCAATAACTACATTCCAGTCCCTGTGAATACCTTTTCCTTCTCTGAATTCCAGAGCAATTTTAGGTTGGCAAAGCGAGAGTTTCTCCAAGGCAGAGAAATGGCTCACAAATGTGGGTCAAGATGGCCAGGGGGAGACCTATGTTAATTCTAGCTAAATAATTATAAGCTTGCTTGGCTCAGAGTACACTGAAGTTTATACACTAAACTGAACTATATTATTGATGCAGTTAATTAGAAATCAAGCGCCAACAGGAAGCCTAAGGTAAAGACCATCTGAGAGCATGGTAACACCGGGAAACACCTCGGGGTGGTTGCAGAGCAGGCAATACTGTTCTGGTCCCACAAATGCCTTCTCAGCATGGAGACTGCATGAAGGCCTCGCTTATGCAAAGATCTCTGAGAAGGGAGGGGACCTCTGCTCACAAGATCCGGGAGGGTCTTTGCAGATGGGAGCTGGCAAGGAGGAGAAAAGCCTTGCAGGGCAGAGATCACGGAACACTTCAGGCTCTGCCTAGGTTCTTGGAATATGGAGTGATTTTAATTGCTCTATGGCCTTAGTGCTCTGGAGATAAAAGCCCCTTGATGCATTGGGTGTGGTCAGACCAGGTGGCTACTCATCCGCTACACTTCTGATGCAGCCGCACCCTGATAACAATTGGTGATAAACTCTGAGTACTAGTTTAGCATGTCTTAGAAGGATCTCAAGTGCTCCCCGATCTGCTATCTTACCTACTCCTTCACTCTCCCTTTCCATGCCCATAAGATCAACGAGATTATGCACATAATAAAAGTGTTTGGAGCCCAGAGCTCGGGGCCAACGCATTTCCCACGCTTGCGTTGGTCCCCGGGACCCGTGCTGTAACTTCTACTCTTGTGTCTTTGTCTTTATTTCCTTTTCTCAATCCCTCGTCACCGCGGGGACTGAGGGCACCCACGTATGGGATTGGGGCTCGTACCCAACATCATTACTAAGAAAAAAACAATCCAATGATTTTTAAGACTAAACTAAGGCCCCCACTGAGGTTGGGACATATCCAATATACTAGACTCTTCTGCTTGCATTTGGATATATCCAACTTGGGATTTCAAGATTCTTGGCAAAGGAGCATCTCTGCGTCTTATGTAATAAGTAGACTCTGGTTAGTGAAATGCATTTTCTACCCAGGCCCCTCCTCAGATATATCCACATCTGTGCCATGAAGCCTACATGTGGCCCAGTGGATCACATTGGATGTCAAAGATAAACTCTTTGTGAAGCACATTTGAACATGAAATCAACTAGACAGAAGACAGGCCACTGCTTAACATATTTGTCTCTCATCCCAATACATCGTTAAGTTCTATGTCCAAGTTATCCTGAGCAAATAGTGTAAGGGTTATGACAAAGAAAGGGCAGTTCTTGATAATTTCAGAGTTTTATATTTGAGCTCAAACACCCTGCAAGAAGCCAGAGAGGTGGTCAGCCTGGGAGATGTGTGCCTGAAGGTCTGGCATGTGGTATCTTGGTTTTCAAGTTAAACTTTGTCCAACTTGCCTGCTTCTGTGGAAAGCCAAGACATCTAGGGGCATATACCATCATGCCCCCTCCCTCCCTGAGAGAGAGATGCCAACATTTACTCCTCAAAAGAGTAGATGCTCCTTTGGAGTATCTGGGCAAATACACTCCCTCCTCTCCTCACCATGGGTGGTTGCTCTGTCAGTTCCCGCAGTTTCTGGCTGAGCTTCCTGCGTGCCTCCTGGAATTGACTGTCCAGGGCTGGAGAAAGGGTCCCCACCAGCCCTAAGATCATGTGGCTCTGCAGAAAGTCCCTATGGAGACAAAAGAGACCCACACATATACCCTACAAATCTAGAGATGCCTCGACAAGAGCCTTCCTTGTATAAGTCATCTTGACACTCCTGAAGGCAGCCACTTCTCCTCTGTATTAGTAACTGTTTTAACATGCACCCAAGCCAAAAAGAGCTTTTGGTGGTGTGGGTTGGGGGGCGGATCTTGCTCCTTAGTAAAAGGAACTAGATGAAGAGGCAGCCTTCAAAATCACAGGGAAAGAAAGTTCTGGGCCAGATGAAGTCTGGATTCATGTCATGAAATAGATTTTACTTCCACAGTCAGGAAATCTCAGGTTATCTTCAGACGTATCTCATAAGCACAAGTAAGCTGGGCTCTGTGGCTCCTCTCTGCTCTACCAGCAATGCTCCTACCTGGGCTGCATTGCACCCTTATGTGAGTCTGCTCACTCTCATGTGAATGAGCAGTTACCTCCCTCAAAAGGGATTTCTAGATGCTGATGCCATCATGAAGAAGGGCCTTGGGTCCAAACCCTTGGAAGAAAGCCACTACTTTCAGGTGGTAGCCACCCAGGGATCAGGGGGTGCAGAGAACCCAACAAAAAGCCACACTCTCATGTCCCCAAACCCAACCCTTCCTTAATTTCCTGATACCAGCAGAATTGCTCTTAGACACTATTTCTCTAAGAGCTCCAGAATCCTCACACCATACCTGAAGAATGTCCCCTCCTCTTGCTTTCTTCCCCTAAGCATCCCCAGCCTTCACCACCTTCATCTCCTCATCTTATGTGCCTCCTCCTCCTGCCCACAGTCCTCAGCTGCTAAAAAGACATACACGCACTCAACTGTCTTCTGTGTCTGGGTCTTCCAGCATCTTCCACAGCTCAGAGGCTCTTTACTGGCTGGTGTTCTACTCTCAGCAGACCCTGTGTCTTGGCTGACCCTGCATTCTTCATGTCATGTGTATCCTCCCTTACCCATGCTCCCCAAGACACATCCTCCTAGATCCCTCCATCCTCTCTGTGCTACCCACCGCACGCTTCTCTGCCGCCACAGGTAGCAAGTTCCTCTTATCTTCTCAGGAGTCCCTTACCAGCCTGCCTCCTCAAGCTCTCCTTTGCCCCTGAGACCTACGGTGCTCAGGCTCTCCTCCCTTTCCATGATCTCCCCAATCCCACCTGGGCGAACCTGTCCTTTAGCAGCAGATCCTCCACCAGTTGTGACATGTTTTTCAAATACTCCAGGTCATGGACCATGAGTAACTGAGAGGGGCTCAGGGACATCGGTGTGAATGTCGCTTGCAAGCAGGACAACCAGTCGATGGCAGGAGCCATTTCCTTAGAGGAGGGACACAAAGCTGAGGGGGGAAAGGAAAAGAGAAGAGAAGGAAGGGGAAAGGGCTTCCCTTTGGGTGTGAGAAAAAAAAGGGAAGGAGCTAATTGGAGAAGGGGATGGAGCCAGAGACAGGATGAAAAGGAATTAAAGGCACTAGGATGAAGAAGAGGAGGTAATATTTGGGAGGGAGGTCCCCATGCCCACAGTCTTCTGGCTTCCAGTTCCAGGCACCTTGAGCTGGTCGATAGTGACCATCTGGAAGAGTTTGCCCTGTGCCCGCCGCTGCTCCAGGGGCCTCAGAAACTGGAACAGCTGCGAAGTGATGGAAATGGACAAGGAGGCGTGTTGTTGCACCTTGTTTGGGTCTCCTCCCAGCAAGGTTCCCAGTTGACTCAGGTAAGTCAGGTATTCCCGATAGATCTGGAGGAAGGAAACATGAGTCACGGGTGCCAGAGGCCCCTGCCTTTCTCCTGGTGTCAGAGGGCAGGGCCTTTGTTCACGCACCATCTTACCTGGGCATAGATCTTCTGTTCCTGATCTTGCTTGAGGGGAACATCAAATTCTGGCTGGCCTATCTGGACACAAGAGAGACTGGAGAGAAGCAGGGAGCATGGGGGATGGAGAGGGAAGATGTGGGGAATATACCATGGGAGATGGCCTTGGGAGATGGACATAAAGATTGAACAGAGGAGAAGCAAGAGTACAAAGAAAGGGAGGGATTAGGGGTTGAGGGGCAGGAGAAGAGCCCAGATGTGAAAATGGGAATAGATAGTGAGTATTACAACCAGTGTGGGTGTGCCCAGCAAGGCAGAAGCGTAATAATCAGCATCCTAAAAGGAGCTATTCCTCGTGTCAGGGTCAGGGCCAGGGTGAGTGAGGTGTGGAACCTGTCCCAGGTACAAAATCTTAGAAGTACCAAAAAACTCGGTAATCAAACTACAACCTAACTTAGGAGTATATTCTTCTAACAGGTAGCTCCAACTCAGCCAGCCATAGCAGCTGAGCTTCAGCCAGTCACAGGCTGTCAAGTGATCAGATCATGCCCATTAAAGGCAGCAGCTGCAACCATCAAGCTGTTTCTGGGTGTCACTTCCTCTTTCTGTACATACTGCCTGCCTACATTGTTGGGTGGAGCTCTCTGAACCTCTACTGCTTCAGGATGCTGCCCAATTCATGAATCATTCTTTGCACAAATAAACTCTTTAAAAAAAAATTCAGTAATTAAGATAAATATTTAATTAAGATTTTTTAAAATCAAAATTACTACCAAAATTGTGTGATAAATAAAATCGCAAAACTTTGCTTATCATGGACTTTTTTTCCTAGAAAAAATACACAATGTACTTTTAGTCAATTTCAAAAACAATCATGATGTGTTCAAGAAAAGTTCTCAATGTATTTTTGATTCATTTTGAAAAAATATCATTAGTATTTTTTAAAAGATTCACATAGAATTTTGTCTCATTTTGGGGGGAAAAAAGCATAATACTTTAAAAAAAATTCATAATGAAGAAAAATTTGATATTTGGTTCATAACAGATTGTTGCATTGATTTTGATTTTTTTAGGAATATTTATTAAAATACTATTTATCATGATACTGAGTTTTGTGGACCTTCTTAAATTAGCACCCCAGGCAAGCACCCTGTATATCTCACCTTAGTCTGGCCCTGATGAGCCCTTGATTCTATTCTGAAGATCTTTGCTTCTACTCTTCTTTTTCTTCTCCAATTTCAATGTCCCACTCTTATCTTGGTCCATATACCTTTCCTTCATCTTGAAAAAATTTTTCACTTGACTCTTGCTACATTGTATGTCCGAAGTTCAAAGAATAAAAAGGCATCTATGTCCATTGTTTCCACTTTCTTACCTTCCTCCTAAGCTCTGTACAGTCTGTGTCCACTTCTGCAACTGTTTTGAAAGTATCTCTAGGTTTCCAAAGGTGTCTTCTCATTCTTTGTTCTCTGAGCTGACCCCTCCTTCCTGAAGCTCCTTTTTTTTTCTCTGTGGCCCACCATACTGGTCTAGCTCCCATCTCTCCAACTGTACTCACTCTTCTCTGGCTCCCTTCTGCTCTCTGTCTTTGGAGTTCTTCTCCTTCTGTAGTCCATTCTTCCTACCTGCTTTTAACCCAAGACACTATCCAGACTCACACTGATCATAACCATCTTCCTCCCATTAACACTAAATCAAAACAATGGGATCATAGCGTAATCCCCCAATTTATTTATATCCAATCAGTCACCAAATCCTCTATGAACACCATGGACTATCATCACTAGGGTGAAGTATCCTAAATCCTTGTGCCTGGCTCTTCCTTTCCATTTCTTCCACTATCTCAGGGCCTGAAACCTCAACACCCCCAGAGTGACCTTCAAAACTGCTGACTTTATGCACAACCATCAAAATATTTGCTCTGTGCACAATTGTCATAACAGTTGGATGTCCTCAGTAGCTTTTTAAAAAATCATTATGTCAAATGTTATCACCTCCGCCTATCTTCTTAGAAAGAAATCAGACTCAACCTTATGTCTTCAGCTTCAGTTTTACCTCCTACTACACCCCACCCTTCCTCCCAAATCCTCAATTAAATAGACCAGCCTCCTCATTGACTCCACGGAGGAATCACACCATTCCAGGTTCTTCTCCTAGCTCAGGATTTCCAATGTCCCTTAACTTCACCTCCTCCTGTGTGGATTAATCATGCTTCAAGGCTGGCTTAGCTCACCTTCTCTCATTCTCTCCTCTCTGAGCCTCTCCTTAACCAGTTAACCGGTCCCCAAAGGCCACATCAGTTAAACTCCTGAGCACACTGTTTAGAACTAAATTTTAGAATACCTCATAATGATAACCTAGTCTTCTTTTGTATTTATCCTCTGATAATTTTGTAGCTCTTTTGACAGTAGGGTTCAAATATACAGATGGCATTACATTGTTTAACCACAATAGTGATAGAGTCAATGTTTTTCTTTAGTTACTCACTCAACAAATATCTGGCAAAAGCCTCTAGCTGCCTGGCCCTGTGCTAAGTCCTGAGGAACAAAGGTGAATAAAGCACGATCTGAGGAAGCTCATAATCTTCAACACAGAGTGATACATGCTGAAGGCATGAGGAAATGAGAGGAGGGAGAGATGGTCTTCCCCTAACTTGTAACTAGGGTGTTGGTGAAGACTTCCTAGAAGAGATAATAAAGCCAACATTTGAAAAACATGTAAGTTTTCCAGGTTGAGTGTGGGGGATGGTTGCAGGCACAGGGAGCAGCATATGTAAAGAACTGAGGAATATTCCTGGAACTAGCAGTGAGTCAGCCTGGCTAGGGGGTAAGGGAGAGAAGGAATGCACAGGAGATAAGCTGGAAAAGTGTATAGGGGTCAGATCACAAGGTGCTTGCAAAGCTTTACTAAAGATTAGGGATGAGATTCTGATGACCTGGCAAGCCACTGGGTCACTGACAAGCACTTAAACACAGACAGTAGCATAGTCAGTTAGCACTTGGTTCAGAAAAGTTCCCTCCGGTAAAAATAAAGAGTAAATAAAATGAGGACAATCCTAGAGATAGGAGAATTGGTTAAGGGGCTCTGAGATTAATCCAGTTTAAGTAAGAAAGACCAGGCCTACTTCTGTCCTTCCAGCACTGCTGCTCCACCTCCCACCCCCAGCTAATGTTCCTGACTTTCATATCAATAATTTGTCCTAAGGTAGGGTTGTTTCTTATATCACACATGTGTCTTATCTTCCCAACCTGCAACCTTCCTCTGAGGGATGATTGGCTAGAGATGGAGGCAGGTCAGATCCTACAGTGTCTTCACCGGTGCATCCCTCACCTGGATGACTGGTGTGTGTGGAAAGGCAGGATGAGGTCCCAGGTAGGCTCTGAAGAAAGGGAAATGGCCATACTGACTCATCAGAAGTCTCAACGTTTTGTTAAAGTTTAAGGAAGTCCAGTTACCAGAGATGCGCCAGCCTCCAAGCTTTAAAGGAGAGAGAGGGGGCTGAGCATAAGAATCTGTGGGGCCCAACCCCCATTGTCTTCATCTTCTTTTATGCTGCTGCTACCGCCTGACCTCTGGTCTGGCCCCTTTGATTCCTCTAGGGTGCCACATCTATCCTTGTTTCTCTGACTTCTTCCAAGGTCCTGATACTTTCACAGGGCATAACCATTTTCTTTTTTTTTTTTAAGATGGGGTTTCACTATAATGGCCAGGCTGGTCTTGAACTCCTGACCTCAGGTGATCCACCCACCTCGGCCTCCCAAAGTGCTAGGATTACAGGCGTGAGCCACCATGCCCGGCCGACATAACCATTTTCATCTCCATCTCCCTCCTAGAACTTGGGGAGCCTTAGGAAGAAGACCCAGCCTCTAGGAAAAAAATGGCAGCAACAAGCATGCATTGGTCCCATATGTGATGTACCCAGAAAAGTTAATATTCCAACTTTTCTCACCTCCTCAATAACTTGTCTGAGGGGACCAGCCCCCGCAGCTTCAATGGCACGTGTATCCATGCAGGAGTTGTAGAACTGGAAGGCTTTCTCCTCCCCAGAGCCTGGGTGCTGGGAATTCTGGGCCTCTAGAAAGGAAGAATGGGAGTGAGGACTAAACTCTGATATTTTTGTCTTGCCCAAATTCCTATATAAGGGATCTGGGGAGTCATGCCCTACAAATCCTATGTGACATGATTTTATTTAACCCTATGTAACATGATTTACTTTCCAACCTGATTTTGGCATAACATTAAGAGACAAAGAAGAAAATAAAAATATTTTACCCCAAACCATGTTTCTTTGCCATATTTTGAAATGGCCCTGCAAAGCTGTTCTTTGTAGAGGAAAATGTGCATCAGTAAAGAATCTCTATTAACATAGCTAGATCTTTTGATTAACTAAAATCTAAGAGGAAACGTTTGTCACTGATTATCTCTAAGGGCAGCCACTCTCCACAATCTTTATCTTAACCTCAACATTCCCTTTCTGTCTATCCCAGATCTTTAGACAAACCTAACCAACTGTCAACCAGGAAATGTTTAAGCTCACCTATAGCCTGGAAGCCACCCCCGCCCCTTAGAGTTGTTCCACCTTTCTGGACCAAACCAATGTATTTCTTAAATGTATTTGATTGATGTTTCATGCCTCTCTAAAACGTATAATAATAAACCAACTGCGCCCCGACCACCTTGGGCACATGTTCTCAGCATCTCCGGAAGGCTGTATCAAGGGCCATGGTCACTCATATTTGGCTAAGAATAAATCTTTTCAAATGTTTTACAGAGTTTGAATTAAAGGAGTGGCAACTGGTATAGAGGCAGACAGGGAGGGTGGGAGACAGGGAATTTACAGGAAAGAAAGACTCACACAGAATATGGGAGGAGGGGGAGGAAGAGAGATCAGGAAAATAAGAAAGATGAGAGGACTGCCCAATTTGGAATGGATCAACTTGATGAAAAGATGAAAGCAGGGAGAGGGAATTTGGAGAAGAAGACGCTATGGAAAATAAAAGAAATGTGGAGCAAGAAAAACAAGAAGGAAAAGACGTGGAAGAAAGGAGAAAGCAGTAAGTGGGATAAGAGCAAAGGAGAAAAGACAAAAATGAAAGGCAGGAAAGAAATGACTGAAGAAATTAGAGAAATTCAGGGAACTAGAGAACTTTAAGGAGCTGGAGAGAAGAAAACTCATAAGGAAAGGTTTAGCAAAGAGAAGAAACAGGGGAGGACTCCCATAGTCCAGACTCCTCATCCATTGATCCCAGGAAACAAACAAATCAAATGCAAGCCTCTCTGAATCATCCAACCTCTAACACGTAACACTCTTTCCACCCTCGGTCCCCCTAATATCTGTTCATCCCATTGTAGGCAACAGAATTTATCCTGAGCATGTTTTTTCTTGTTATCTCTGTGCCTTCCCTGAAAGTATCCATCTACCCAAAGAGAGTCTACCTCCCACTCTTTCCCCAACAAAAACGGAGAGCAGAGGGGTGGATTTATTTTTCCCAGATTCCAACTGACAGTGTCAACACATTCTTTAGGTTCCCTTGCACTGGAAATGCATGTTTATCTGGTATGTTTTTATTCCCAAATCCTCAGCACCATCCACCAACTTCCTGGGACGCACTTCCAACCTCCTGCATAGTTTCAGTTCCTCCTTCTGGTTTTCCTCTCAGTCCTGGCAGTTTTCCTCTACAGCCTCCATCTGCAGGGACTTTACTTCCACTGCCAATTAACTCAGCTCTCCTCTTCTTCCAGCATATGCTTTCTGCTCACCCATTTTTTCTCTTCCGCACAGTGATGAAGCGCTCTCTCACTTGTCAGCCCACCATCCTACCTCTTTCATTCTACCACCATCCCTCACCACCAATCATCCATCTCTATGATCCCACTTGTTCCAAGCCACCTTGCTTGCCACGGTCCAATGTTATAATGGAGAAGCAAGAAGCAAGAGATCATTGTGAGAGGGGAGCTGCGGCATGGTGAGAGGGAAAGGGTAATATTGACAAGGAGGCATTGGGAGACTAGTGGTTTCGGAGGTTAGAGAACAAGAGTGACGGAGAAAAGAATTAAAATGCAGGAGGTGCTGAGAAGATGCTGGTGGAGGAAGACATCATGCATAGGATAGAAGTTGAACATTTGGAGGAAGCAACAAAGATGGAGCGTGCTGAAAGGGACAAGCTGGAGAAAATGGAGTAATTACGGATGTATGGAGAAGGAAAGAAGATGAAAATTAGATTAAGACAAAACGCGGAGAGGGACCAAGAGAAATGGACAAAGCGTACCTAAGGCGACAGGAAACAGTGAGAGGAGCAAACCCAGACAGCTCCCACTGTCCTACCTCATTTATTCTCCCATCATCTCCAATCATCCATCCCTATTATCCCATCTGGAATAGTAAAAACCAGTTGCTCCACAACTACACAGGGTTCAGGGAAGTCATGGTGGTTCTAGGCTCAGAGTTACCCACTTGCACGGAGTATCTTCTATCCTGTTTCGCTCACCCAGTATTCTCCGAAGTCGGTTTTTGTTCCTTTTGGCAAGCTCCTGAAAAGAATTATTGGTCCCTTTGGCCCTTCCACAGGCAAAGCTGAAGAAGTCGGTACAGGGGTCCACACTGGTGTTCCCAGAGGCCAGGTAACGATCCCGGAGGTCCAAACACACAGATGTCTCACAGGGGCCTGTGGGGAAAAGCTCAGAGCTGGGAAAGAAGAGGGAAAGAGACCAGGGCTCCCCCAAGGGGCTAGGCAAAGAACATCAGGTGAGTAACTAAGGGAGGAGTTGGTGAAAAGGAAATGGTTAGGATGCAGGGAGGAAGAAGAACCATGGGGACCCCGAAGGTCAAGGTGAGCAGAAGCCCTAGGAGCAGGGACTGGGCCCCACGGTTGGGGGAGAGCTGACTAGGTTAGGGGGTCTAGGAGCTTGCTTACCAGGGCCACAGTTCCGGAAGATGTAGAACAAAAGCACAGAAGAACAAAGGAGCAGGCCCAAAAGCAGGATAGCTGTCAGCACCCGCCTGGCCACTGCCCATGGCCTGCTCCCTTCCACGGGCAGCCTCTCTTCTGGAGAGATCTATGGGGGGAACCAAGAGGTGAAAGATACAAGGTAGAGGATTAAGAGAGAGGGATGGGAAGAAGAGGAGGGGGGGGAGAGAGAATGAATCTGTTAGTGCCACAGTCCCTTTATACAGAAACAATTCTCTCAATTCTTTCTAAGGCCAGTCCTACCTTAATGCCTGGGAGATGAGAAAACAAGGAACGTCAACTGTTTTGGGTGAGGATGAAGCAGACCATTATGGGATGACTGTTTGTGTGAATTTAGAGCCCAGAGTGACATCAGTGTATTCCAGCCCCAGGAGAGGAGGCCACTTACTTCCTGGCTCCAGAGAGTCCCCATTCCACCTGCCTGGTTGGGTTCCCTGGGCTTTTCCTCACTTTGGTCCCCCCACTCCTGATGTGAGTGGAGGGAGAAGGAGGAGAGAGAAGCTGGTTCAGGAAGCAGTGCATTAAAGAGAGTTTTATCAGGCCATTTTGATACCCTCTCTGCCCGCCCTGCCCCCACACACATATTTTTATATCAGGATTGTGTTCCCAGATGGGCTTCAGAATGAACCTGTCCCTTGGATGTGCCATTTCTCACTCCCTCTCCCATGACCTCCCTCTCTTTCCCCCTTTCTACTCTGCAAGCCTCACAGTCCCGCCCCTCCGGTGGGGACAGGACATTTGCATACAGCCACCCTCACCCCTCACCCTAGGCCTCTGACTCCAAAAGGGGACTTACCATCTGTCTGTCCTCTGTGGCTACAGAATCCTGCCTGGTTCCACTCTAGGTGCTGATTTGGAGAACTGGGGTTCCAGGAAACGGTCCCCTTCTGCCCCCGCCCCAGAGAAGGGGCACTTCTGCTGCTCTTTCCCCTGTCCCCAGACACACGGGACTGGCCTCTGGGTGGAGCCTGCTTATCAGTGGGGGGCACCCAGGCTTCTCCTCCCCCTTTATCTCAGCTTCTCAGGGTAGCAGATGGAGGGAGTCTTCACTCCCCAAGCAATCTTGCCCTTGGTCTCCTCCTCTTGTCTTGCATTGTGACTTTGCCCATGAAGTTCCTTTATTTCTGAAACATTCTTCCTTCTCTCTTTTCTTCTGTATATAAAAAAAAAATAATGAGGCAAAGTAAAATTTTAAAGAGTTTATTTGAGTAAGAAGCAATTCATGAATTGGGAAGCACCAGACCGACAAAGGTTTAGTGCTTCAGTGACAAAATGTCAGAGGCATGCATTTATTGGGAAGTTACAGAAGCAAAATAAAACATTATTTCATTGGTTTGCAGTTGCATAATTGCCTTTTTTAGGTAGCTTTTTGGAAAGTTCTTAGTTACATAATCACATGTTAGTTGGTTCCTTATCATTGGCTGGGGTTAAGTTTTATTTCTATCTATGATGAGCATTTAACAGAAATGACCCAAGTGAAGTTTCACTTCTGTTTGTAGTTTTAGCAAGAATACTGCAGTTTTTAAGGTCCTTGGTTTTGTTTGCCTGGGAATTTTCAGGCCCAGTCCCCATTTTAATTTTGTTTTCACACCTGTCTGATTGGTTTCTATGGGATTCATCAATTCCCAGGTCAAATGCCACTTTTCCAGGAGGCCTCCCAGCTCCATGCCCATTCACAATGTTCCCAAACATGCTTAATTGTTTCTCTCGGTGTTTCATAGCTCTGCTGGCTGCTGGCAGAGTCATGCATTCGAAAGATCACCCAGCTAGGAGACCCTAATCTGCTAATTATTAGCTCTGTGACAATAAACAAGCCACTTAAACTCTGAGGCAGGTAAGCAAGTTTTGTCATCTGGAAAATGAAGGTAATACTTGCCTATGCCTACCTCATAGGGTCTCATGCTTTCTACAAAACAAAACAAGGCTTCCTGAGCCCTTCTTTCTTTTATTCTGCTTTCTGTTACACTGGTAGCTTGCCTCTTCATCTCCTTATTGATTGAAACTCTGTCATGGCAGGTATAGTGTCTGGTTTTCATTCCTGCCCACCCAAGATGCTTTCTAAATGTTAATAGAAATGAACTGCATTCCAAGCCGGAAATGCTCTTCCTCACATCCTGTTAAGCCCTTACCTGTGGTCTCAGTGAGGCAAACACATTTCCAGGGGAAGGTGCTTCACCTCTGTCCCTTGTTTCCCCATCCCAGGAAAAAAAAATGTAATTTATTAGGATAGTCTTGCAAATGATTCCCTGGCAATATTTCCAGATTCCATCAGCACTGTGCTAGGGCCATGGTGTACTTGCCGGATGAGGGTGAGTGTGGAAAGGTAGAGTAAAGCCATTCTGCCCCCTGGGGTCAGACAGTTGGGGTGTCATGAAAGTCGTAAAGAAGAGACAGAACTTCATACATTAGAAAAGAAAGCACTGGGGAAAATAAGGCTTTTGAGGAAAGGTGTGACAAGACACAATAATATCTAAGAAACACTGGTGTGGTATTGGGGATCTGGACTGATTGGATAAAAGACAAGAAACAGAGTGCTTATCTTGGTGTTGGAGGAATGAAGGTAGGGCCCAGCCCAGGGGGATGGCAGAGGGGAGGAAAGTACGTAGAAAGAAAAATTGTATGGAATAAAGTCATGGCAATGAACTGAGTGGAGGAGGGGTCTATCATACAGCCACAGAGGAGCTCCACGTTGCATTTTTGCATAGTGGAGGGGAATAGTGATGCCAGTGATAGAAACAATGGAATTTTGGTTAAGGGTGGGAGTAGGAATCAGTGTGAGGGGAAAATGATGACTCAGGATTCTAGAGGTATTTGGTCTGTGTGGGTACATCCTGATAGTGCCTCCTTTGCAAAATTCACTTCCCCAGAAAGTCCAACACTCTACCCTTGGGCTTTCAGTTCCTTCACACATATTCCCTTCCTCACACCTTTTCTACCAATCAAATCCCCTGAGCTAATGTTTCCTTAGGAAAATGATAACATAGACCACTTAGATTAGATAAGAGAAAGTTGAAGAAGGAGTGTGCTATGTGACATTACCCTATGGACAGCTGTCGCAGCCTAGATTCAGATTCTCTCCCTGTCAGAGAAGCTGAGCCACCCACAGGGATGAGGCAACAGCTACTGGGTTCACCAATTCCTACTCAGTTGCCTTCTGAAGGCAAAGCAACCTCCGTCCTGGGAGCTGTCTCAGGAGCATGGCTTCCTCTTATCACCCAAGTCCTACTCCATGGTGAGTCATCACCAGCGCAGCCATACATAGTCATGGGAGTGCAGCTGCCTCCACTCAGATCTAAGCACCGAGAAGAGGTGTGTTAACAGCTGGGGCACATGGACCACATTTATCTTTGTGGACACTGCCTCCTGCTTGCCTTAATTCTCCTGTCTGTCTATTCTAATTCCAGGAGCTTTTGTTTGATGCCATAATAGTATCAAATAAAATACTGATAATAATAAAAATAACCACTTTTTACTGAGCACCTCCTTTGTGCTAGGAATGTGCTAAATGTTTGGCTTCTATGATGTCCTTCAGTCTTCACAGAAATTTTGTGAGGGAAATAAGAACTATTTTTAGTAGAGACGAGGTTTCACCATATTGGCCAAGCTGGTCTTGAACTCCTGACCTCGTGATCCACCCACCTGGGCCTCCCAAAGTGCTGGTATTGCAGGTGTAAGCCACTCTAACAGCCTGTTTTTGGTATTTTCTACACGCCACCACTTTTTTTCTTCCCAGTCCAACAGGTGTTGAAGGCAGTACTCTGAACACAGAGACTAATAAGTTGTGTCAATTCAACGTATGTTTCCTCAAGAAAATTTACATAAGCTCTTGCTAAAACCAAGGTCTTAGTCAAATACTACCATAATAATTGTTTGTAACAAACCACCCAAAACTCAATAGTTAGAGAAACAAGCATTTATTCTTATGTTTAAATGTCTCACTCACTTAGAACAATGAGAAACAAAAGATTAGGACAAGCTGTGTGGTCTCACTCTGTGGATCCCTTAAAGAACACAAGGAATATGATTAAGGGGTTAGAAAACATACCAGTTACTTATTGCTCCATAATAAACAACCCTTTATTTGGTGACTTAAAAAAATTATTCTCTCCTTTCTATGGATTGGCAAATTAGGAACAGCTGAAGTATCCTCTGTGATCATTTGTGTTTGTTTTCATATAGCAGGCCAGTTCAGGGCTACCTAGTCCAACATGGTCTCACTCACATGGTTCATGGTTGACTGAGGCTGTTGGCCAAGGTGCCTCAGATCTCCTCCATGGGGCCCTCTAGCAGGCTAGCTTGGGCTAGTTCCCATGGCAACTGGATTCTAAGAGAGCAAGAGTAAATGCTGCAAGGCTCTGGAGACTTAGGCTTAGAAGCTCTACAGTATCACTTCTGTCATATTCTATTTGTCAATGCAAGTCCCAAGGCCAGCTGAGATTAAAATAAACTCCACCACTTGAGGGGAGGATTTACAAATAATTTGCAGTTATGTTTAATATGCCGCAGGAGGAAGACTGTTTTCCTGTGAAGGAACCTATCATGAAGAGATCACTGAACCAGGAGTTGAAAAACTTGGTTTTCAGCCCTACATTAGTTTTAAACTAGCTGGGTAATTTTTACCTAATTTTTCATCTAGCACTGAAAATCTATGTTTCTAGGTTTCTGGTTGGTATCTATTTCTTTCGAGGGGCCTTTAACATCCTGAGTCTTCTAAAGTCTCTTAAGTTTAAGGTCAGAGCATTAGTATCAATGTATGGTAACTGATTCTCTCCCCTTTAAAGATTACCATAGATGAAAGAAGGAACTATCTAAATCCACTAACCCAGTCCTGAAAGTGCTGGCCAAGGAGATGTAAGCAGAGGGTCAGAGTAGCTACTGGGACTCTTCCTTAGGAGTCCCTTGGTATTTTTCCATTGCCTTGGCGTGATTTGTTGTTGCTGTTTTTTTGTTTTGTTTGGCCCTTCCTCTATTCTGCTGCCCAGAAGGAAGATGTTTCCTTCTAGGAAGCTAAGCTTGACAAGAATGAGGTTCACACTTGCGGGAATTGTTGAGCTCTTGAGCTGGAAGGAACCCACCGTCTGGGTGCTGTGGACGTTGTAGAGAAAAGTGGTTATATTGGCTCTGGACTGCATCTCTACAAACTTTTACATGTAAGAAAATAATTGTTTTCTTTAGGCTACTGTTCCTTCTTTCTATTACTTAAGACTAACACTACTAATAGATAAATATTAATACCTAAGATAAATGAGGTTTGACAATGTCTACCTACTCAGTGTTGTTAGATACAGATGACCGTGCTGTAAACTGCACAACTTTAATGACTGACAATTACATGAACTAAAATGTGCATGGTTTTCTACAGGGTTGAGCCACACAACCCATACCTAACAACTAGTATGATGTGGAAAGAGGAAGTTAATCTCACACTAATGTGTTGTTCCTATACTTCGTGTTGGTTTACTCAGAGACCTCAAAATTCTTGCTGAAGTTGTTCAACTTGTGTTACTGTTTTCTTTTTTCTTTTTTTTCTTTCTTTTTCTTCTTATACACAGGGTCTTATTCTGTCACCCAGGCTGGAGTGCAGTGGTGCAATCTTGGCTCACTGCAACCTCAACCTCCTGGCTGTACAACTTTAAATTGTCCCCTTTGTTTTGAGACGAGGTCTCATTCTGTCACTCAGGGTGCAGTGCAGTGGCATGATCACAGCTCACTGCATCCTTGATCTCCTGGGCTCAAACAATCCTTCCACCTCAGACCCATCAAGTAGCTGAGACTACAGGTACACAACACTACACCAGACTATATTTCTGTTTACTTTGTAGAGACAACCTCCCACTATGTTGCCCAGGCTGATCTTGAACTCCCGGGCTCAAATGATCCACCTACCTCAGCTTCCCAAAGTGCTGAGATTACAGGAATGAGCCCCTACACCTGGCCACTTTTAGAAGTCTAAAACAGTTGGAATCCTCCCAAGAAAACAGAAATGGCTCTAGGTATTTCAGAGAAAATTCAATACATCTAACTAGATACCTAGGTAACAGAATGATTGAGAAGTTAAATGGGTGGGGGAGGTTGATAATTTTAGGCAGCCCTAAAATTATCAACAGAAAAAAACTACTACAAATCTTTAGTTTAGAGGAACAAAGAGGAGAAAGGGTGTTACCAGAGCCTAGGAGTTGTACCACCTACAGAAGATGGATGATTCTGGACCTTCTCAGCAAGCTGGGATCTTAGAAGAAAGAACTATTTGTGGACATATTCCTGCCCTTGGAGGTACTCCTTGAAGAGGAGAGAGAAAAGGAGAAACATCCTGGTTTCATCTCTACTTCCACCCTCTTCCCCTTGGCTGAATCTTTGCAGAAGTCAGAAAGGAAAGAGCCTTGGGAAACATAGTTCCGTTCCTTATGATACAGAGCAGAACAGAGGAAGCCAGGAAGCTGATCTGCAAACAGGCAAATGGCTGGCACAGAGTATTTGTAGGAGTATTTGATTCATGAGTAAAGGCACTGGGAACACGCAGTACTGCTTCACAGCCCAAGGGTGGCTCAAAGCTGAGCAGAAAATGCTTCTTTTATGCAGAACTCCTCAGTATCTTGAAAATTAGATGTTTTTATTATCTGGAAACAGCATCTTTGAAATAGACATTGCTATTCTTATGATAGTCTGCAACAGCAATAACAAAGGTAAGGCTCGTTCATATACCTCTGTAGATAACAGAGATTAACTCAGAGAAATAAGAGAAAAAGACAAATAACACAGTGGATGCTGCATAGTAACCACAGCTGACTGGATGATTTATTTCCTGTGAAAATCTACCCCTCAGGGAATTCCAAAAACACTTGAAGTGAATTTTTTGGGAGAGGCAAGAACAGGAAATTCGGGTTATTGATGTTCATATGACATCATGTGTATGCCCAGATGAATGGATCAGGCATCACTTGAATTCTATGAATATGTATTTCAAGAGTATCGTCTGTATTAATAAGCAAGCATGGCCTATGGCTTTTCTTTTAAAAAATGTCATTTTCAGGCTGGGCACGGTGGATCATGACTGTAAATACCAGCACTTTGGGAGGCCGAGGTGGGCAGACCACCTGAGGTCAGGAGCTCGAGACCAGCCTGACCAACAAGGAGAAACCCTGTCTCTATTAAAAATACAAAATTAGCTGGGTGTGGTGGTGCATGCCTGTAATCCCAGCTACTTGGGAGGCTGAGGCAGGAAAATTGCTTGAATCCAGGAGACAGAGGTTGCGGTAAGTTGAGATTGCACAATTGCACTCCAGCCTGGGCAGTTAGAGCAAAACTCAGCCTAAAAAAAAAAAAAAAAAAGGAAAAGAAAAAAGACACTGTCATTTGTATAGCCTGAGCAACATAATGAGATCTCATCTCCACAAAAAATTTAAAAAATTTAATCCTAGCTACTCAGAAGGCTGAGACTGAGGTGGGAAGATTACTTGAGCACAAGAGTTCAAGGCCGCAGTGAGCTACGAAGGCAGTGACTTTGTGACTTGCAGAATGAGATGGCCTGGGTTTTCTTTTAGCCTCATATATATCCCAGTCATGGAGCGGAAGAATGCAGAAACCTGGAAATGAAATAGATGCAGACAATATGATCCCCAAGGGAAGCCTGCTCTCTCCAGCCAAAGAAGCAGGAAGAGGGCAGCCTACCAAGACAGAAAACATGTGTAATAGTCACTCTACTCAAGCCAACTACCACAGAAAAAATGGTGGCTCCTCTCCCATCCATGCCAGCAAAGGCTGACGGGAAAGCCTAGATTTTCACTTTTGAAATGCATAGTGAGACATGCAAACAACCTCCTACCCCCCCCCCCACACACACACACACGGTATCAGAGAAGCCCAAGTAGGAAGCCAGAAATTTCATCCCCACTGGGCAATAAAGAGGCCCCCATCCCCTCCTGTTAGAGGTGCCAGTGGAGAAAGAGTCAAGACTTTCAGCATCAATCAGTAGTAAGAAAAGCAAACCACGCCCCAGCCACAATGTCTTGGAGGCCATGTGGGGAGGAATCACTCCTACCCCTTCACACAGAAAGGTATCAATAGACACCAAACGGGGGCCCAACATTAATGAACATTAATGAAGAGTCCTCTGGGTTGTCAACAGAGGTCAGTTGAGTAACCCGAATTTCTCTTTCACCAAGATGGTGCTCCCGACTGCCACCACTCTGCTGGAGAAGTGCCTGAAAAAGCCAGCTAAAATAGAAGGTTTAAATAAGATCTAGGTCCTCATAATAGAATACAAAGATGCCCGGGTTTCTATGAAAATCACTCATTATATCAACAACCCTGGAGATCTGAAACCAAAAGAAAAAAAAGAGATGATCAATAGATTTTAGCATAGAGGCCGGTTGTGGTGGTTCACACCTGTAATCCCAGCACTTTGGGAGGCCGAGGCAGGTGGATCACCTGAGGTCAGGAGTTCGAGACCAGCCTGGGCAAAACTACTAAAAATAAGAAAATTAGCTGGGCATAATGGCGGATGCCTGTAATCTCAGCTACTCAGGAGACTGAGGCAGGAGAATAGCTTGAATCCGGGAGGCGGAGGTTGCAGTGCGCCGAGATCGCACCATTGCACTCCAGCCTGTGTGACAAGAGAGAATCTCCATCTCTCTCTCTCTCTCTCTCTCTCTTTCTCTCTCTCTCTCTGTATATATGCATAAAGATGATAGAAATATTATAATTATTTGATAATGATTTTAAAGCAATCGTAATACAATTGGTTAAATGAGCCGACACAAA
Organism: Cacajao melanocephalus; assembly: GCA_963573385.1. Lineage (NCBI taxonomy): Eukaryota > Metazoa > Chordata > Mammalia > Primates > Pitheciidae > Cacajao > Cacajao melanocephalus. The sequence continues at coordinate 23,435 of CAUYLG010009545.1, forward strand.
TGGAAAAAAAAGACAGTTTCAGCAAAAAAATAGAGGATGTAAGGAAGAACCAAACAGAAATAATTTTGGAACTCAAAATACAAAATTAGAACCCCCAAATAAATAAATAAATAAATAACCCAAATTTAAAACTCAGTGGATGGACTCAACAGGGAACAGATGGGAAAAAAGCAATGTACTGGAAGATAAAATAAATTACCCAATCTGAACAACAGAGAGAAAATGGACTGGGAAAAATTTGAACAGAGCCTCAGAGACGTGTGAGACTATAATAAAAGATCTAGACCAGGTACAGTGGCTCACACCTGTAATCCCAGCATTTTGGGAGGCTGAGGCAGGGGTATCACTTGAACCCACAGAAGCAGAGGTTGCAGAGAGTCAAGATTATGCCACTGCACTCTAGCCTAGTGACATAGCGAGACTCCATCTCAAAAAAAAAAAAAAAAAAAAAGAGCTAACGTACTTTCATCAGAAAAAGCAGGGCTAAATATGTACTCAAAGAAACGATAACTGAAAACTTCCCAAATTTGGCAAGAGACATACACCTACAGATTCAAGAAGCTAAGCAAATCCCAAACAAGATCAACCCAAAAAAATCCACACTGAGATGCATCATAGTTAAACTTCTGAAAACTAGACACACAGAAAAATATTAAAAGCATCAAGAAAGAAATAATGTCTGTATTGGAAAAATGATTCAAAGGACAGTGGATTTCTCATCAGAAACCATGGAGGCCAAAAGGAAGTGACATAATGTTTTCCAAGTGCTGAAAAAAGAGGACTGCCAGCCCAGAATCCTATACTTCAAAAAAATATACTTCAGGAATGAAAAGGAAATCAAGACATTTCAGATGAAGGAAAACTAAGAGAAGTTATCATTAGCAAAACTAAAAGAAGTTAACACCACCCTAAATGAATGACTGAAGATAGTTCTCTAAACAGAAAGGAAATTACAAAAGAAAGAAGGAAACTTGGGGCCGGGCATGGTGGCTCACGCCTATAATCTTTGCACTCTGGGAGGCTGAGATGGGCAGATCATCTGAGGTCAGGAGTCCGAGACCAGCCTGGCCAACATGGTGAAACCCCATCTCTCCTAAAAATACAAAAATTAGCTGGGCGTGATGGCCTGTGCCTATAATCCCAGCTACTTGGGAGGCTGAGGCAGTGAACTCAGGAGGCAGAGATTGCAGTGAGTCAACATCGTGCCATTGCACTCCAGCCTGGGCAACAAGAGCATCCGACTCAAGAAAAAAAAAAAAAAGAAGGAAACTTGGAACATCAGAAAATAAACCATAATAAGCCAGTATATTGGTAAACACAATCAACCTTCCTTTTTGTGGAGACTTTGAAATTGTGTTTGATGATGATTGAAGCGAAAATTATAATGTATCTGATAGCAATGTAGAGAAAGACCATTACATCATAAATACGGGAGAAACTGCTGGGCACAGTGCCTCATGCCTGTGATCCCAGCACTTTGGGAGGCCAAGGTGGGCGGATCACCTGAGGTCAGGAGTTTGAGACCAGCCTGGCCAACATGGAGAAGCCCCATCTCTACTAAAAATACAAAATTAGCCAGGTGTGGTGGTGTGTGCCTATAATTCCAGCTGCTTGGGAGGCTGAGGTAGGAGAATTACTTGAACCTGGGCGGCAGAGGTTGCAGTGAGCTGAATGCCACTACACTCCAGCCTGGGAGACAGAGCAAGACTGTTTCAAAAAAAATATATATATATATACGTATATATATATGTGATACATATATGATACACATATATCTTACATATATATAAGATATATGTATCTTATATATATAAAGGTGCAAGAAATACACCCAAAAAGACTATAAATGTATCAAAATAGTTTGAAAAATGTTCAAGTAACCCACAGAAAGCCATGAATTTACAGAAATAAAAGAGAGACTAAACATAAATGAAAAATTAAATAAATGTTACATTGTAATGCACCAATAATTACATTATATGTAAGTGGTCTGATAAACCAAGTTAAAGACAGGGATTGGCAGAGTAGGTTACAAACATCACCCACTTATATGTTGTCTAAAAAAATTTACTTAAAATATAATGATATAGACAGCTTAAAAGTAAAATATTGGAAAATGGTATATCATGCAGATATTAAGCTAAAAAAAGGAGGACTAGTTTTATTATTACCATATATAATAGACTTCACAGCAAAGAAAATCATCAGAGACAGATATATTTTATACGGTTAATTCTCCAAAAAGACACAGCAATCCTAAAAGTGTGTGCACCAAACAAGAGAACTGAAAAATATGTGGAACAAAAACTGATAGAACTGGGAGGAGAAATAGACAAAGTCACACTTATAGTTGGAGATTTTAACACCCCTTCTCAACGAATTATAAACTATCTAGACAAAAAAGTCCTCAAGGATATAAAAGAACTCAGTGTTCTAATTAACTGGAGGACTTGCATTGGGCCCCAATTTTGTTCTCTGGCTCTTTGAGGCATGGAATACCGTGTGCTGGTGGTGGGGGTGGTGCGGTGAGGTGCAGCCGCTGTGGCAGAGTGCCAGTGGGTGCCAAGTGCCCGCCTCCTTGTAGGTGTTCACCACAGTGACAGAGGCAATGCAGACAGGTTGGGGGACAGTGGAGTGGGGGAGCCCTGCTGGAGACTGTGTGTATGGTCACATCGGAGGTAGTGTTGGGTCTGGTGTGGGGTGCTGGCTGGTGCAGGGTGCCTTCTCTATGCCCTACAAGCAGGAGTGATTATTTAGGGTGGAGGAAGATCTGCTGTTCTCTGCACAGTGTTAGTGCAGGACCAGGCACTGGCAGGGGTAGGGCTTCTGAACTTGTGCCCACCAAGGCTCCATCTCTAATGGCAATCTGCAAAGGGAAGTGGGGTGGACTGCACTCCCCTCCACTGACAGGGCAAAGAAAGCAAGCCCCTCCACTAGTGTTGGCACATGCCAGCAAAGTGATGTGGGGAGTTTCTATGGGCCTGGGGGAAGCTTCAGTCTGGGGAGGGAATGGGTTAGCCTGGTGTGTGGCCATGGAGCCACCCAGCTGGAGCTCTCCCCTGATCAGGCATAGTCCACCAGCACAGAAGCTATGGTGCCAGCCCCCAGGTCACCGGAGACTGCCCTACAAGCAGGTGTGGCCTGGCTAGGGTACGAGGAGAGGCCAGCAGACCAAGGGGTATTCAGGTCAGATCAGCCTGGTCTGATGGGAAAGATCACCCTGAAATATCAGGCCCTATAATTCCTCTAGGGTTAAAGTCTCCTATGGGAGCAAGTCAAGCCTGGGGGATGAAACACATACATTTCAGGCCATCCCTGGAGGTGCTCCACTGCAGACACTCCCACATCAAACCCTCAGGCTCCACGTCAGCTGGCTTGCTGCCTCTACCACTTCTCTAAGCAGTGCTCCCTACCCACTTGAGTGTCTGTGGTGGTTGAGGAGGCTCCTCCTGCCGGGTTCCAGAGGCCTATGGTGAAAGCAGGTTGCCAGAGGCCCTGGCACTATATTTGCCAAAAGTTGATCCACACTATGTACTCATTCTCCCATTTTTTACTTTGCAATTGAAGTCTGGCTGCAGATGCATTTCATTAGCAAAGCCCAGGTCAAAGCCTGTTTGACTGCAAGGGAGTCTGGGAGAGCATGGTCTGATTTCTATCTTGGAGAAGAGGAATTTGTAATATGGGACATTCTCCAAACATAGAAAGATGTTCAAAAGATACTTTTGAGTTACAAACACAACAAATGTCCACTACAGATAGAATACCATGTTTGGTAACTAAGAGACTATATTTGCTTTTTGAAGATCTAAAGACAATTTTCAAGTTCTGCTGGATAGAGTAGGTAGGAGAAGCGAGTATGTTTCTTTGGTAAATTATCCACTTTCTTTTTCAATTCTTGGTGTTCTCTTTTTTCTTGCTTCAATATTAATATACTGTATTTTAATAGAAATGCACACATTTCACTTATCTAATTTTATTAGCATATAATTGTGCCTAACGCATCCTAGTTTTAACATTGTTCTCCATTGCTATGTATCCTATTTCTAATTTTATTTTCTTTTGTATTTCCTTCTTATTACAAAATATATGTTCATTATAGCAAAATTGAAAACCATAAAAGCACACAGAAGAAAAAAAATCATTTTTATTTTATTAAAAATAGCTGTAATATACCTAGTAATAGCTGTAATAAACACCCTATTATCCATTCCACTCATACCACTGTAAAACAGACAATGAAGTTTCTACGGGATTCCCTCTAACATCCTATCTGGGATGGACTATATTTGACCTGAGCAAACCAGAGCAATTTTATTCCCCTGGCCAGTATGATTAGTTCAGGCAGAGTCACAGTTAAACCATTCAGTGTCTGGCACTCCTTGTCATAGTGATTGGCTCAGGAGTGGGCACATGACATATGCTGGTCTAGTTTTAAAGAAGCCCAAGACACATGTTCATTAGGATAAGACCACCAACCAGAACTGACTAGCACAAAAAAGAAAGCATTTAGCTCCAGAGCTGTTTGAAACCCATCTGGAAGTACGTCTTATACTCAGGAGATGGTGCTAAAAATAGAAAAATTGTCTTAGTCCCTGTTGTGTTGCTGTAACAGAATATCTGAGACTGGGCAAGGTATAAAGAAAGGAGGTTGATTTTGCTCATGGTTCTGCAGGCTGGAATGTTCAAGGGGCGTGGCACTGCCATCCACTTTGCTTTTGGTGAGGTCTTCATGCTGCCTCACAGCACGGTGGAAAATCAAAAGGGAAGCAAACATGTGCAAAGCGGTAAAAAATAGTGGTAATACACCTAGTAATAGCTGTAATAAACACCCCATTATCCATTCTACCCATACCTCATTGTAAAACAGACATGAAGTTTAGACGGGATTCTGTCTAACCTCATATCTGGGATGGACCATATTTGACCTGAGCAAACCAGAGCAATTTTATTCCCCTGGCCAATGTGATTAGTTCAGGTAGAGTCCTGAACTCTAGAACTTTAGGAGAGTTCAGGAGAATTCAAGGAGAGCCCTGTCTTTATAACAACTCATTCTCAGGGAACTAATCAATTTTCAAGAAAACTTCTTCAGGCTCACCAGAGCAAAAACTCACTCACTACCATGAGAACAGCACCAAGTTATTAGTGAGGGATCCATCCCCATGACTCACACACTTCACATTAGGCCCTGCCTCCCAACACCACCATATTGGGGATCAGATTTTGGCATGCGTTTTGGTAGAGACTAAACATATTGAAGCCATAAGCTGAAACTATGTCTTCATCCCATCATTAGACTCTCTAACATCGTAATTTCAGAGGTCTAGTCCCAGGTTGTTGCTTTTACTTCTTAGTTGAACAAGATAAGATTTATACAGATTTATCATTTGACAACAGGAAAATGTATATTTTGGCTCTAAACCTACTCTAGATCTGCTTACGTGGCTGCCTTGGTAAGGGGTCTCCACGATAATTCTCTTTTGGGGACCTGGAGTCTCCCAAGCAAATCCTATTTTGAAATAAAATTTTCTTACTTTGCTTTCCAGACTGTCCTCTAAATTTTCTAAAGCCTGTGGTCCATAAATATAGAACTGGCGGATGTAACTTGATTTTATTACAGCAGTCTGGGTTTTGGTGCCAATGCTATGTTGAAATGTAAGAGTGTTATTGGATTTGTACTATCTATATTTAAAAGACTGGTGGGTTACTTGAGCCTGGAATGCCTAACAACTTCTGAGAAGGGTCAGAACCACACTCTGCTCACCCAAAAACGAGATGGCCCAGATGCTGGCTGGCTGTGAATGTCTAAAGCCACATGACATGCACCCTGTCCTGGCTTCTACTGTGGAACCTACGGATACCCACTTAAAACTGTTGTCCTTCCCCTGACTAAACCTGAGGACAGCCAGATGCCTTGAAGGCCTCCAGGCTGTCATGATGACACAGCCCCCCAACTTCTCTCTCAATATTTCCAAACACACTGGGCCTGGGGTAGTGAGAAGCCATGCAGTAATACTGTATACTTTATTTTATTTGAGATCCTCCTCTGTGAGCAGTGGTGGATCAAAGCTAGCATGCCTCCTTCATACCTAGAGATTCACTCACTTAGGGAAATAATCCATTCTAGTTCCTCTGTGGAAGTTGAAAGACTGCCTGTGTAAAGTGACCTTTGACTCCCATTCTCATATTTATAGATGGCAGACCTTTTCTTCATTCCTGACAGGCATTCATTAGTGCGGCTCCTCTCTTCTGAGGTCTCAGTTGTCACTTCTCAATTGTGGGTGAAAACTCTAATCTCTAGTATGCCTTAAAATCGCTGGGTATTTTGTACTTGTCTCTGACCATGACATGGGATGGGGGAGTTCCATGGCTTCAAGCAATGCACTGCCTTCTCTAGGTCTCCACTTCATCTTCTGGGCTAGGGAGTTTTGGGAGTTGCTGTTTCTGAAAAAAAAGAAAGCTACTGGGAGTGAGGCAGGGCCAGGGTGAATGTGTGTTCTGACACCGAAAGGGAGAAACAGGCAGATAATATACAAGTATACAAACAAATACTATAATTTCAGATCACGATAACTGCTGTGAAGAAAGATAAAGCAGAAAAAGGGGACGGTGAGAAAGGTAGTGGTGTAATGAGGTCATCTTTGATAAGGTGATCCAGCATCTGAGCAGAAGGAGTGAAGGCGTTACCCATGTGAGTACCTGAGGGAACACGATAAACTTTCCTTTATGTGTGGTGGGATGTCACCGGGCAGATTTTAAAGGCTTGTCCAGGCTCCTGAGGCAGGTGGTGTTAAATGGACTTACTGCAAGATCCAGGCAAGAAATGAAGATATGGATTAAAGTGATAGGAATGCAGGTGGCAAGAAGCAGCTGAAATCAACATACATACATACTGTCCTCAAAGGTAGCACCAGTAGGGCTAGTTGATGAATTCCAGGTGAGATGATAATGCTGAGGGTGATGCCTGAATAGCTGGATGAATGGCGGTGCCATTTTCTGAGGGAAAGACAATTGAAGGAGGAACCATATGTGAGTGGGTACATGTGGAGAGCTTGCTTGGTTTTCGATGTTTAAATTAAGGGATGTTTATTAGATGTCGAAGAAGAGACTTTTGAGTAAAAAAATTTAAAAAGCATAAAGGCCAGAGATAACAACTAGGAAGTTATAATTACAGCCAAGGGACCCTAGAAGACCACCCAGGGATGAAGTCACAGTATGGACCTCTCTAACACTGGACAGACAGAAAGATAATTCAGGAAAGGAATTTTTTTTTTAATTGTAGATTCAGGGGGTACAGGTTTGTTTCATGGATATATTGTGTAATGGTGACGTTTGGGCTTCAAGTACCCCATCACCCAAATAGGGATCATTGCACCCAATAGATAAGTTTTCAACCCTCACAACTTCCCCATTTTTGAAGTCCTCAGTGTCTATTATTTGCATTTTTATGTCCAAAGTATACTCATTGTTTACCTCCCACTTGTAAGTGAGAACACATGGTATTTTATTTTCCATTTCTGAGTTATTTCACCTAGGATAATAGCCTCCAGTTCCATATATGTTGCTGCAAAAGACACAATTTCATTATTTTTAATGGCTGCATAGTATTCCATTATATATGATATACATCATATATATACACATGATATATATATATATATATATATACACACACCATATGTATTAAATGTAAGTGGTCTGATAAACCAACTTAAAGACAGAGATTGACAGAGGAGGTTACAAACATCACTCACTTATATTATATATATATATCTATCTCACATTTTCTTTAACATCTGTAGATGGACACTTGGGTTGGTTCCCTATCATTGCTATTGTGAATAGTGCTGCAACAAACACATGAATTCAGGTGTCTTTTTAATATAATAATTTCTTACCACTGAGGAGATACCCAGTATTGGGACTGTTGGGTCAAATAGTAGTTCTATTTTTAGATCTTTGAGAAATTTTCATACGGTTTTCCATGGATATTGTACTAGCTTACATTCCCACCAACATATATAAGTGTTCCCTTTTCTCCGCATTTTTGCCAACATCTGTTGTCTTTTGACTTTTTATCAACAGCCACTCTGACTGGTGTAAGATGGTGTCTCATTGTGGTTCTGGTTGCATTTCTCTGATGATTAGTGATGTTAAGCCTTTTTTCCTATGTTGGTTGGCTGCTTGTATGTCTTCTTTTGAGAAATGACTGTTCATATCCTTTGCCCTCTTTTCTATGGGGTTATTTGATTTTTTTCTAATTGAGTTACTTGAGTTTTTGTAGATTCTGTTTACTCTTTTTTTGTTGTTGTTGTTGTTTTGTTTTGTTGTGCAGAAGAATTTTACTTTAGTTGAGGTTCATTTGTCTATTTTTGATTTTGTTGCATTTGCTTTTGGGGTCTTTATCATAAATTCTTTGCCTAGGCCAATGTCTAGAAGAATTTTTCCTAGGTTTCCTTTTAGGACTTTTATAGCTTCAAGTTGTACATTTAAGTCTTTAATCTACCTTGAGTTAACTTTGGTATGTGGTGAGCAATAGGGGTCCAGTTTCATCCTTCTGCATATGGCTGTCCAATTTTCATAGCACCATTTATTGAATAGGGTGCCCAGGAAAGGAGATTAATTTAGGGAACATTAGGATTTTTTTTTCTCTCTGTCTCTCTGGGTGTGTATATTGGTGTTTTTATTTTTTTACTTTATTATTGTTATTTTTTGAGACAGAGTCTCCCTCTGTCGCCCATGCTGGATTGCAGTGAGGCCATCTCTGTTCACTGCAGTCTCTGCCTCCCAGGAGCAAGTGATTCTCCTGCCTCAGCCTCTCGAGTAGCTGTGATTATAGGCATACATCACCATACCCAGCTAATTTTTGTATTTTTAGTAGAGACAGGTTTCACCATGTTGGCCAAGTTGGTCTCAAACTCCCAACCTCAAGTGATCCACCCACCTCAACCCCCTAAAGTGCTGGGATTAAAGGTGTGAGCCACCGCACCCAGCCTGATGTTTTAAAATTGGATATATCACATTGGGGTATCCATATAAATATATTTATGCACTAAAATTATTCTGTGTTTTTGAAATTATATTTTTATCACAGGTTTATCAGTGTTCTTCCTCTCATCAAATAATTAGCTTTTAATTTTGTATATAATTGTGCCAGTTACTTTCCAGGTTATTAATTTATGCTTTTAAATTGCTTCCCTATTTTGCTTTAAATATTTTATTCTGTTCTAGAATTCTACAGTACAATCTTTTTTTGTGAATATCTCTTTTTTATATCTTCTTATTAAAGACCTTTAAGTGAGTACATTTTCTTCTAAACACTGTTTTGGACTACATCCCAATACATTTTAATATGCAGAGCTCTGTTTATTATTACTTTAAAATAGATTTTTATTGCATTCTTAATTTGTTTCCCAAGCCAATTTTTACTTATAAAAAAGTATTTTAATATGCAAAAAATTAAACAATGTATTAATATTCTCATTATTTATTTCTTTTTTAAATATACTGTGGCTAAAACATGTATTGGGTAGAATTTCTGCCATTAAGAGGTTGGTGGTTAATATTTTTAAATATATCCTTATGGCTTACTTAAGATTTTTTGTTAACAGCTATATACCAATATATTTTTAATTTTCTCATCTAAGTTTACAATTTATTGAAGTTGCCTGAGTAACTGGATTGTCCAAGTAGTCAATACTTTTGTTAATTCGTTTTATCATCTTGATATTGTCAGTCCCTGTCTTCCCACCCCTAAGAATCGCCATTCTTTTTGAGGTAATCCTGACCAAGAAGGATTACATTCAAGGTATTAGTACTGCCCATACAAGGAGTCTGTGAAGAGTTATCTTTTTCCTAACAGGTTATTTGTGATGACCGGGTGAGCCTCCAGAGTTATTGTTTTCTTACCATGACCTCTATAATGACTGATGGAGTAGAAATTCTGCCTCCATTTCTGGTTGTAAAAACTCTAGGACTGGATATCAGCTCCACCTTGACCATTGCTGTTCCCTGGGGAGCTTGATTTTGCTCCTTGAATCCTCAGTAACTGGGTGAAGAGCGGAGTCACCCACAATTATGCATTCCCAGTTACTTCCTGGTGCTGATGCTTCCTGCATTTGAGACCTACTACTACTTGGGATCTTCTCAAAACATTGAATTCTGCCACAAAGAAATCCAAGTTTGCCACTAGTATCTACCTCTTTTAGAAAGCCACTGCATTGCTGAATCCAATTCTGACTTCCTTCTTCTGCCACACATGAACTGTTGAGGTTCTAGTATGCCGGCTACTTGAACTTGCTAACTTCAATGATGTGCAAATCAGATCTTTCTTCACACATGTATTATTTTGTCATTCTTTTTGTGTTATTCCATGTTCTTAGAGAAGCAGATGTCAAAAGCAGATTCAGCCATGCAGGTGCTTATTAGGGGGAAATGTCTGTGAAGGAATATGGAGAAGGAACCAGAGAACACTGGGAAGAGTCATCAAGCCACAATGCAAGTCTGACCTGGAGTGCAGGAAACAGGGAGACCAGGTGAGCGGAAACCTTCTAGACAGCCACATTGTCTAAGAAGGCTGGGAAAACCAATAGGGAGTCCTCAAGCCAAAGTTGCAGTCAGAGATAATCCTTGTCTCCAGGAATAGGTTGTGCCTTAAACCCCATGAGAGCAGTATGTAGGTGGCATAGCTTCGCATAGGGATAGATTCCAAAGCTGGCAGCTGGAGCGCTCCTCAATTAGCTCCATGTACTTGGAGGTTTGCAAAGAGAATTTTGATGGCTGCCACACTCTCCTCCATGTCAAACAATTCTGCATTCATGTTTTAATGATACATTTTTTAATTGAATGTAAGTAAAGTTGCTAAGTGTTCTTTTCTGGTGTGCCTTTTCATTACATTATATAGTTCCCACTATGCCTCATAATTTATGTATTGATTTCTACTTTTTTTTTCAAGACAGAGTCTTGCTCTGTCACCCAGGCTGGAGTGCAGTGGTGCAATCTCAGCTCACTAAACCTCCACCTCCCAGGTTCAAGCGGTTCATGCTTCAGCTTCTTGAGTAGCAGGGATTATAGGCGCCCACCACCACGCCCGGCTAACTTTTGTATTTTTAGTAGAGACGGGATTTCACCATATTGGCCAGGCTGGTCTCGAACTCCTGGTCTTAACTGATCTGCCCACCTCGGTCTCCCACAGTGCTGGGATTATAGGCGTGAGCCACTATGCCCCACCATGATTTCTACTATTTAGAATATTATTTATACTTTCTCTGTAATTTAGAAATGTCACAACTCATCTTCAGTTTTTGAAATTGTATAAATTGACTTTGTTTTTCAGTATAGAATGATAGATTTCTGAGAGGTTTGTTTATTTGTTTGGATTTCTTTGCAAAATAGTAATTATGGTTGAAATACACTCTACAGAATTGTTTTGTCCCCTTCCTATACTTCTTATCCTGTTCTGCTTTAACAATTATGAGTTTTTATACACAGACAATATATTTCTTTTTTTTTTTTGAGAAAGAGTCTCACTCTGTCACCCAGGCTGGAGTGCAGTGGCACGATCTCAGCTCACTACAACCTCCACCTCCCAGGTTCAAACTATTCTCCTGCCTCAGCCTCCTGAGCAGCTGGTACTACAGGCACGTGCCACCACAACTGGCTAATTTTTGTATTTTCAGTAAAGATGAGGTTTCACCGTTTTGGCCAGGATGGTCTCAATCTTCTGACCTCATGATCCACCCGTGTCAGCCTCCCACAGTGCTGGGATTACAGGCGTGAGCCACCGCGCCGGGCCACATAGACAATATTTACATGTTCTTCTAAAACGAGTTGAAGATAGCTTTATTTAATTCAATTCTACAAAGTTAACTAATGCAAAGATTTTTTACTTCCAGTTCCAAAATGGCAATATAGAAGCAAGATGGTTTCACTTTCCCACACACAAAAAAACAGAAAACAATTATACGGTGCCAAGATATTCACCAGCAACAACCCAGAAGTCAAAAACAAGAATGAAATAGTTCCCAAGGCCACAGAGACGTGAAAACACTAAGCAAATGGTAAGAGAATCGGACTTACACATCTACAATGCTCCTCCCCCACCATTCTGCCCAGCACCAAGTACATGGAAAATCACCCCCCAGCTCACAATCTACACTTGAAAAAGAAGGATTAAGGGGGTTAACCAACTTCTCCATCATCTTGGGTGCTCTGGCAGGAGAACTTTTCTTGCCTTAACCCACAGAAAGCATCATGACTGCCTGAAGGGAGAAATATCCCTGAGGAGAGGCAGAGACAAAGTGTGTAGGCAGGACTAACATCCCCAGCTGTGGAAACTGATCTATTACTTAGCCAAAGACACCAGATCAGAGTGGTTGTTCAGCAGCATCATGCTTTAGAAGGTACATTCCACAGGTCCCCTGGGCACAAAGCCCTAGCCAGCCTTGACACTGGATAATCCTGTGATAATCCCTTAGGGTTCTCCCCCATTCAGGATAGGCAGTGCTCTGATCATTTACTACAGCTGAGGTGAACCTGGCACCATCTTGAGCCAAAAAGAGGGCAGCAACCTAGCAGTAAAGATTCACTAAGCAAATATGTCTAGTAAAAACCAAAACAAGCTGGACAGAGAAGATTGGAATGAACAGTCCTTCAATGCAAAGACAGAGACATATACCCATAAGAAACAACTGCAAACAGAGAATCATGACCTCACCAAAGGAACAAAGCCAAAATCCAGTGACTGACCCTAATGAGATGGCAATATGTGAGCTCTCTGACCAAGAATTCAAAATTGCAGTTTTGGGTAATGAAATAATCTGTACACCAATCCCCTGCGAAATGCAATTTATTCATGTAGCAAATCTGCACATGTACCCGCTGAACCTAAAATAAAAGTTGGAAGGAAAATGAATAAATAAATAAAACTTAAATCTCACTTTAAAAAGATGTCTTGATCAAAATAAATTCAATTGTTCAGCATAAAGACTAAAATAATCACCTGTAATGATGAACTAGTGACATCATACAGTACAAAGATGGTATTATTAATGAGGACGCATGTTATAATAGCACATATCTGAGTTGGCATAGCTATTCATTGCAAAGGTAAAAGACTACATAGAAGTATTTTTGGAACTAACCCAAATGCGCATCAATAATAGAATGGATAAAGAAAATATGGCATATATATACCATGGAATACTATGCAGCCATAAAAAAGAATGAGTTCATGTCCTTTGCAGGGACATGGATGAAGCTGGAAGTCATCATTCTCAGCAGACTAACACAGATACACAAAAACACTGCATGTTCTCACTCATAAGTGGGATCTGAACAATGAGAACACATGGTCACAGGAAAGGGAACATCACACACTGGGGCCTGTCAGGGGGTGGGGAACAAGGGGAGGAAGAGCATTGAGACAAACACCTAATGCATGTGGGGCTTAAAATCTAGATGATGGGTTGATAGGTGCAGCAAACCACCATGGTACATGTATAGCTGTAAAGTAAACCCGCACGTTCTGCACATGTATCCCAGAACTTAAAGTAAAATTAAAAAAAAAAATTCTAGGATGTCAAGAGAATGTAAACAAAAAATTTAAAATTAGACAGCAACCTAGCAAGAAAGATTCAGTAAGCAAATGTATCCAATAAAAACCAAAACAAGCTGGACAGAGAAGATTGGAATAAATAATCCTCCCATGCAAAGACATGGACATATTTCCACAAGTAACAACTGCAAACAGAGAACCATGACCTCCCTGAGAGGACAAAGCAAAAATCCAGTGACTCACCCTAAGGAGATCAGATTAACAGAATCAAGGACAAAAAACATAAGATTATTTCAATAGATGCTGAAAAAGCATTTTATAAAATTCAACATCTCTTCATGACAAAATTTCTCATAAAAATACATAAGGATGGAACATATTTCAAAGTAATAAAGACCATATATGACAGACTCACAGCTAACATCATACTGAACAGGGAAAAACTGAAGGCCTCTCCTCTAAGGACTGGAACAAGGTAAGGACACATACTCTCACCACCGTTATTCAATTTAATACTGGAAGTCCTGGCCAGAGCAACTAGGCAAGATAAAGGGCATCCAAATTGGAAAGAAAGAAGTCAAATTAGCCTTATTTGCAAATGACATGTTCTAATACCTAGAAAAACCTAAAGACTGTACCTCCCCCCCAAAAAAAGCTGTACAGCTGCTAAATGAGTTCAATAAAGTTGCAGGAATCAAAAATCAACATACACAATGTATAGCATTTATATGCACCAAGGTCAAACAATCTGAAAAAATAATAAAAAAAAGCGATCCCAATTAGAATAGCTACAAAAAAATATAAAATATATAGGAATCAATCTAACTAAAGACATGAAAGATCTATGCAAGGAAAACTGTAAAACTCTGATGAAAGAAAGTGAAGAGGACATGAAAAATAGAAAGATATTTCATGCTCATGGATTGGAAAAATTAATAATGTTAAAATGACCATTCTACTAAAAGCAACTTAAAGATTTAATACAATCTGTATGAAAATGTCAGTGACATTCTTCACAAAAATAGGAAAAAAAAATCCTACATGTATAAGTAACCCTAAAATATCCCAAACAGCCAGCTCAATCTTGAGCAAAAAGAACAAGCTGGGGCATTACACCACCTAACTTCAATGTTTACTAAGAAGCTATAGTAACCAAAACAGCATGGTACTGTTATCAAAGCAGACACATAGACAATGGAACATGCTAGAGAACTGAGATGTAAATCCATGCATTTATAGCCAACTTATCTTTGACAAAGATGCCAAGACCATACAAAGGAGAAAGGATAATCTTTTCACTACAGGGTGATGGGAAAACTAGATAATTATATGCAGAAGGATGAAATTAGACCCATATCCCTCATCAAACATACAAATCAAATCAAAATTGATTGAAGACTTAATCCAAGATCTGAAACTATGAATCTGATAGAAGAAAACTGTGAGGAAATGCTCCAGCACATTGATCTGGTGAAAGATTTCTTTGTCTAAGATCTCAAAATCACAGACAACCAAAGCAAAAATACGACGAGATTATAGCAAGCTAAAAATCTTCTGCACAGCAAAGGAAGCAATCAACAAAGTGAGAAGACAACTCGCAGAATGGGATAAAATATTTGCAAAGTATCTACCTGACAAGTGATTAATAATAGCCAGAATACCTAAGGTGCTCAAAGTAGCAAAGCAAACAAACAAAAATAATTCAGTTTTAAAATAGGCAAAAGATCTGAACAGACATTTCTAAAAAGAAGACATACAAATGATCAACAGGTATTTGAAAAAAAATGTTCAACATCACTAATCATCTGAGAAATGCAAATCACAGCCACAGTGAAATATCACCTCATCTCAGCTAAAATGACTTGTATCAAAAAGATAAGCAGTAATAGATGCTGGTGAGGATGTCTAGAGAGGGGAGCCATCACACACTGCTGATGGGAGTGTAAATTAATTATTATAGCCCCTATAAAGAACAGCATGGATGTTCCTCATAAAACTAAAGATAGAACTGCCATGTGGTCCCCCAATTTTACTATGGGGTACACATCAAAGGAAAGGAAAGCCATCTATATATCTATATATCTATATATATATATACCCCATAGTAAATTAGTTCAACCATTGTGGAAGACTGGCGATTCCTCAAAGATCTAGAAATATATATATATATATATATATATATATATTTTTTTTTTTTTCTTTTCTTTTTCCTTTTTCTTTCTTTGAGACGGAGTCTTGCTCTGTCACCCAGGCTGGAGTGCAGTGGCATGATCTCAGCTCATTGCAACCTCCACCCCTCCACCTCTGGGGTTCAAGCGATTCTGCTGCCTCAGCCTCCTGAGTAGCTGAGATTACAGGTGCGCACCACCATGCCAGGCTAATTTTTGTATTTTTAGTAGAGATGGAGTTTCGCCATGTTGGTCAGGTTGGTCTCAAACTTCTGACCTCGTGATCTACCTGCCTTGGCCTCCCAAAGTGCTGGGATCACAGGCGTGAGTCACTGCACTCGGCCAAGGAAAGCGTGCAGAGTCTCTGCACTCTCATGTTTAATGCAGCACTATTCAAAATAGCCAAAATATAGACTCACCCTAAGTGCCCATAAACAGACAGATGAATAAAAAAATGTGTTATATATACACAATGAAATATTACTCAGCCTTAAAAAAGAGTAAAATCCTGTCATTTGCAGCAACATGGGTGGAACTAGATACCATTATGTTTAGTGAATTGAGCCATGCACAGAGAGATCAATATTGCATGATCTCACTTATACAAGCTAAAAAAGTAGATCTCATGGAGACAGAGAATAAAATGGTGGTTACCCAGATGCCAAGAAGGGTAAGAAGGAGGGAGGGATAAAGGGGGATATAATAATATAAATGTATTTATTACCACTGTAAACTTAAACAGTAAAGACAGTAAACTTTAAATGTATATTTTACCTCAATTTTGTAAAGTGTAAACAAAATTTCTATTTATAAACTGCAAATAGAAATGTTGGATTTCTTTCTTTAATGTGAAATTTTGTACTAGTGGTTTCATGTCTAAAAATGTCTCCTTCATTCTCTTTTTTGATCTCATCCAGGGTTTTAAATCCAGCATTATCTCCATCTGTTTGTGTCCTCTCTTATTTTGTTGAGCAGTTGTTTGTAGTTCTCCTTGAAGATGTCCTTTACATCCTTTGTTAGTTGTATTCCTAGGTATTTTATTCTCTTTGTAACAACTGTGAATAGCAGTTTGTTCTTGATTTGGCTCTCTTTAAGTCTGTTATTGGTGTATAGGAATGCTTGTGATTTTTGCACATTGATTTTGTATCCTGAGACTTTGCTGAAGTTGCTTATCAATTTCAGGAGATTTTGGGCTGAGACGAGGGGGTCTTCTAAATATACAATCATATCATCTGCAAATAGAGACAATTTGACTTCCTCCTTTCCTAAGTGAATACCCTTTATTTCTTTTTCTTGCCTGATTGCTCTGGCTAGAACTTCCAATACTATATTGAATAGGAGCGGTGAGAGAGGGCATCCTTGTCTAGTGCTAGATTTCAAAGGGAATGCTTCCAGTTTTTGCCCATTCAGTATGATATTGGCTGTGGGTTTGTCGTAAATAGCTTTTATTATTTTGAGATATGTTCTGTTGACACCTAGTTTATTCAGAGTTTTTAGCATAAACGGCTGTTGAATTTTGGCAAAAGCCTTCTCTGCATCTATTGAGATAATCATGTGGTTTTTGTCTTTGGTTCTGTTTATGTGGTGAATTACATTTATAGACTTGCGTATGTTGAACCAGCCTTGCATCCTCGAGATGAAGCCTACTTAATCGTGATGGATAAGCTTTTTGATGTGCTGTTGCAATCGGTTTGCCAGTATTTTATTGAAGATTTTTGCATCTGTGTTCAACATGGATATTGGCCTGAAGTTTTCTTTTCTTGTTGGGTCTCTGCCGGGTTTTAGTATCAGGATGATGTTAGTCTCATTAAATGATTTGGGAAGGATTCCCTCTTTCTGGATTGTTTGGAATAGTTTCAGAAGGAGTGGTACCAGCTCTTCTTTGCATGTTTGGTAGAATTTGGCTGTGAACCCATCTGGACCTGGACTTTTTTTGGTCGGTAGGCTATTAATTGCTGCCTCCACTTCAGCCCTTGTTATTGGTCTATTCAGGGTTTCGACTTCTTCCTGGTTTAGACTTGGAAGCGTGCAAGTGTCAAGGAATTTATCCATTTCTTCCAGGTTTACTGGTTTATCTGCATAGAGTTGTTTGTAGTAATCTCTGATGGTGGTTTGTATTTCTGTGGAATCCGTGGTGATATCTCCTTTATCATTTTTATTGCATCTATTTGATTATTCTCTCTTTTCTTTTTTATTAATCTGGCTAGTGGTCTATTTTGTTGATCTTTTCAAAAAAACAGCTCCTGGATTTATTAATTTTTTGAAGGGTTTTTTGTGTCTCAATCTCCTTCAGTTCTGCTCTGATCTTAGTTAACTATTTCTTGTCTTCTGCTAGCTTTTGAGTTTTTTTTATCTTGCTCCTTTAGCTCTTTCAATTTTGATGATAGAGTGTCAAATTTAGATCTTTCCTTGCTTCTCATGTGGGTATTTATTGCTATAAATTTTCCTCTAGACACTGCTTTAAATGTGTCCCAGAGATTCTGGTACATTGTTTCTTCATTCTCGTTGGTTTTGAAGAACATCTTTATTTCTGCCTTCATTTCATTGTTTATCCAGTCAATATTCAATAGCCAGTTGTTCAATTTCCATGAAGTTGTGCAGTTCTGAGTTAGTTTCTGAATTCTGAGTTCTAACTTGATTGCACTGTGGTCTGAGAGACTGTTAGGATTTCTGTTCTTTTGCATTTGCTGAGGAGTGATTTACTTCCAGTTATGTGGTCAATTTTAGAGTAGGTGTGATGTGGTGCTGAGAAGAATGTATATTCTGTAGATTTGGGGTGGAGAGTTCTGTAAATGTCTATTAGGTTTGCTTGGTCCAGGTCTGAGTTCACGTTCTGGATATCCTTGTTAATTTTCTGTCTCATTGCTCTGTCTAATATTGACAGTAGAGTGTTAAAGTCTCCCACTATTATTGTGTGGGAGTCTAAGTCTCTTTGTAGGTCATTAAGAACTTGCTTTATGTACCTGGGTGCTCCTGTATTGGACATGTATATATTCAGGATCGTTAGCTCTTCTTGTTGCATTGATCCTTTTGCCATTACGTAATGCCCTTCTTTGTCTCTTTTGATCTTTGTTGGTTTAAAGTCTATTTTATCAGAGGCTAGGATTGCCTTTTTTTGCTCTCCATTTGCTTGGTAAATCTTCCTCCATCCCTTTATTTTGAGCCTATGTGTATCCTTGCATGTGAAATGGGTTTCCTGAATACAGCACACTGATGGGTTTTGACTTTTTATCCAATTTGCCAGTCTGTGTCTTTTGATCAGGGCATTTAGCCCATTTACATTTAAGGTTAATATTGTTATGTGTGAATTTGATGCTGCCATTTTGATGCTAGCTGGTTGTTTTGCCCATTAGTAGATGCACTTTCTTCATTGTGTCATGCTCTTTACCATTTGGTACATTTTTGGAGTGGCTGGTACTGGTTGTTCCTTTCTATGTTTAGTGCTTCTTTCAGGAGCGCTTGTAAAGCAAGCCTGGTTGTGAAAAAATCTCTGAGCAATTGCTTGTTCATAAAGGATTTTATTTCTCTTCTTATGAAGCTTAGCTTGGCTGGATATGAAATTCTAGATTGAAAGTTCTTTTCTTTAAGGATGTTGACTATTGGCCCCCACTCTCTTCTTGCTTGTAAGGTTTCTGCTGAGAGATCCACTGTGAGGCTGATGAGCTTCTCTTTGTGATAACCCGACCTTTCTCTCTGGCTGCCCTTAGCATTTTTCCTTCATTTCAACCCTGGTGAAACTGATGATTACATGCCTTGGGGTTGCTCTTCTTGAGCAATATCTTTGTGGTGTTCTCTTTATTTCCTGGACTTGAATGTTGGCCTGCCTTGCTAGGTTGGGGAAGTTCTCCTGGATAATATCCTGAAGAGTGTTTTCCAGCTTGGATTCATTCTCTCTGTCACATTCAGATACACCTATCAAACATAGATTAGGTCTTTTCACATAATCTCATATTTCTTGGTGGCTTTGTTCATTCCTTTTTACTCTTTTTTCTCTAACCTTGCCTTCTCTTTTTATTTCATTGAGTTGATCTTCAATCTCTGATATTCTTTCTTCTGCATGGTCAATTTGGCCATTGAAACTTGTGTATGCTTTGTTAAGTTCTCGTGTTGTTTTTCAGCTCCATCACTTGATTTATATTCCTCTCTAAGCTGTTTATTCTCCTTAGCATTTTTCAAGGTTCTTAGTTTCTTCACATTAGGTTAGAACATGTTCTTTTAGCTCAGAGAATTTTGTTATTACTCACTTTCTGAAGCCTATTTCTGTCAATTCATCAGACTCATTCTCCATCCAGCCTTGTTCTCTTGCTGGTGAGGAGTTGTGACCCCTTGGAGGAGCAGACGCATTCTGGTTTTGGGTGTTTTCATCCTTTTTGTGCTGGTTTCTTCCCATCTTTGTGGATTTATCTACCTGTGGTCTTTGCAGTTGGTGGCTTTCAGATGGGGTTTCTGGACCTCCTTTTTGTTGATGATGAAGTTATTTCTTTCTGTTTGTTAGTTTTCCTTCTAACAGTCAAGCCCCTCTGCTGTAGGACTGCTGGAGGTCCACTCCAGACCCCAGCCTGGGGATCACATGCAGTGGCTGCAGAGTAAGAGTTGCTTCCAGTTTCTTCTTCTGTTACCTTTGTCTCAGAAGGATACCTGCCAGATGTCAGCTTAAGATCTCCTTTATGAGGTGTCTCTGGATATGCGGGGATCAGGGAGCTGCTTGAGGAGACAGTCTGTTCCTTATAGGAGCTCAAGTGCTGAGCTGTGAGCTCCATTGTTCTGTTCAGAGCTGCTGGGCAGGTGCATTTAAGTCGGCTGCGGTGGAACTCATAACCACCTTTTTTTCCCAGGTGCTCTGTCCTGGGAAAGTGGGGCTTTATTTATAAGTTCCTGACATGCTGCTGCATTTTTTCAGAGATGCCCTGTCCAGCGAGGGGGTAGCCTACTCACAGTCTGCCAGCAGAGGTGTTGCTGAGCTGCCGTGGTCTCTGCCCAGCTGCCGTGTGAA
>CAUYLG010009548.1:0-19836 GCA_963573385.1 Cacajao melanocephalus
ACCAGGAAGTATAATTTAATTGAAGTGTCCAGAATCCTAGGGCTGGACAGGTCCTTCTTGGTAACAGACTGTTATTCAGGGAATAGAATGTTGATGACAGCTTCTTCTGGGCGGAGGTAACAAACAGTCACCATAGTCTCAAGGTTCTCTAGCCTTATCCTATTTCCCCTTCCCAAAGTGCCAATCAATTCCAGAATAGCTACTTATTATACACTTGGAATGAGAACTCATAAATTTGATTAAAATGAAAATTATGCATTTAAGTTGTCAACATATCAGATCGATTTATCTCATTAGTTTAATGAACAAATTCAAATATTCTTCAGTAATTTCGGAAATACATGAATTATCATACTTATTTTTATTTCTTAGGGAAGACTGCTGAAGACCATGTTACTTTATATTTACCACTTCCAAAATCATCCAAAATAAATAGGTTTAGATGGGCAAATTGTATATATATATATTTTATTTTTTTAATGTAATGACATTCTCTTTTTCTTCTTATTTTATTTTATTTATTTATTTATTTATTTTTTGAGGCAGAGTTTCGCTCTTGTTGCCCAGGCTGGAGTGCAATGGAGCAATCTTGGCTCACCGCAACCTCTGCCTCCCGGTTTCAAGTGATTCTCATGCCTCAGCCTCCTGAGTAACTGGGATTATAGGCACCTGCCACCACACTTGGCTAATTTTTTTGTATTTTTAGAGAGATGGAGTTTCACCATGTTGGCCAGGCTGGTCTCGAACTCCTGACCTCAGGTGATCTGCCTGCCTTGGCCTCCCAAAGTGCTGGGATTACAGGTGTGAGCTACCACACCTGGCCCATGTAATGACATTCTTATCTATCTTGAGAGCTAATGCTAAGGTGAGCCTGACTTACTAAAATACGAAACAAACCTTTTATATAAGCAAAAATGAATTTAAAATTTTTTTGGATTTTTAAATTTGTATGATTCTATATTCTTTTTAGAACGAATGGATTTCTTGTCCTCATGTAACTAAAATTCTTGACTAAAAATATTTTATTTAATTGCTAAGGCCATATATTGCAGGTAAAATTACAGTTTTCACATGAGTGAATATATCCTTCAATCTTATACCTAAGAACTTGCAAATGGTAATCTCATTGATGACACTTAATTAAACTTGTACCTGCCTCTTATGTAGACAAACATTGAGCTGAAAGGGAAGAGATCACATAATAAAATCTCGAAGAGTGCTCTAATCAGCAAATGTTGAAGTTGAATGTTCCTGTGTATTGCATGTTATACTGAGAATAGACAGGGCATGTTAAAAAGCTGTTCCTTTAAATGTAATAACTAATACAAAGAAAAAGAGGGGAAGTTTCATTATCCAAACACTTTTATTCAACTTTGGCATGACCCACTGACTGTGCTGTGTCTCTCTCCTTTTAATGCTTTATGCAGTCTTGAACACTCATTTATGGAGAACACTTACCGTGGGATTAAAGGGTTGATTTTCTCACCACTCGAAGACCCATTTCATCAGTTCTAAATGCTCTTCTCTGACATGGAGTATGACAGTTAACCTATCTAGGCCTGGAGCATTTCAAATACCACGGATTTACCCATTAGAATTAAGTTTAGGTTTATCCTTTTCCATAAGAACTAAAGCAATTGAAAATTATTTAGCAACTGTTCTATATGCTGTTATATGAGTCCTATAGAGATGACTGTATTTTCTTGTCTTCTTCTACACACAGGTACATATTTAGAATCAAGAAGGCAGTGCATGGTATTGGAAGAGATACAAAATACAGGTAACTCCACCTCGCCTGTTAAATATGTGCCTGGGAAACTTCCGTACACCTGGAAAAAAGTTTATCTAGCCCTGAACTGTAGTTTCTGTAGTCACAGCTTTCAGTCCTGTCTGCACTAGCAGCTTAGTACCACTGGGATGATGCCCCCTCCTGTTCACCACTTCTCAGCCCCTATAGCATCCCCCTAATTCATCCTAGGAGCATGGCTCGGCTGGAGTGTAATGCCTCTGACCACATTCTTTAAAAGTGCCATTGTTTCATCGGTTCTTTGACGTGATCTATTGAAAGGCTACGTGATATGGTTTGGATCTGTTGTCCCACTCAAATTTCATGTTGAATTGTAATCCCCAGTGTTGGCAGTGGGGGCTGGTGGGAGGTGATTCGATCATGGGGGTGGATCCTTCATGAATGGTTTAGCACCATCCCCTCGGTGCTGTCTCGTGATATAGTTCTCATGAGATCTGAATGTTTAAAAGTGTGTGGCACCTCCCTGCTCTCTCACTCTTGCTGCTATTCCAGCCATGTGAGACATGCCTGCTTTCCCTCTGCCTTCGCCATGCTTGAAAGTTTCCTGAGGCCTCCCTAGAAGCAGAAGCTGCTATGCTTCCTGAAGAGCAGCCTGCAAAACCATGAGCCAATTAAACCTCTTTTTTTTTATAAATTACCCAGTCTTAGGCATTTCTTTATAGGAATGTGAGAACAGACTAATACACTGTGACAACAAATAACACTGGAGGAGGCACCGTGGAGTAACAGGGTAAGACATTTAGGAAACCTCTGCAACTGACCTGCTTTCTGTTTCCCAGTGTGTTAGAAGGTTGCTCCCTCTGCTGAGAATACATCCATCGTCCACGACACAATTTACCAGGGATGGCCCCTGCCAGAAAGAACTTCCAATGCTTATGAGATAGACTAGATACTTTGTTTAATTTTTCTTGGTGCAGTCACTCACCAAAGGCCTGTGATGCAAATGTAAACTTCTTTGCCTGCAGGTGGAGGAGAAAGTGAGAAGAACCAAGTAAGTCTTCTGTATCATCTAACTTTCTAGGCAAGTGAAAGAATTCTTCATGGGATCAAAAAAGGATGGTAGGACCCAGCCAAAGGAGGGGAGGACCCAGCAAGGAGTGAAGGGAATAGGAGGAGAAAACTGTATAAAGGTGTACTCCCTTTGCTCTTCCCAGGAGTCTGTATGAGGACCTTCTAAAGAAGGATGCATTCTCTTACCAGTGAGGAGCACATCCAGGCCCTGGGAGAAAAGTTGTCATCCATGGGCAGGCACTTGAAATCTGATGTGGAATGAGAAAAGATGCCTGACAAAGACTCCTCTCAACTACACTTTATTCAGGATCCTCAAAGCATTTTTTTTTTTTTTTTTTTTTGGTCTTGGCTTCCTCCTTAGGCCTTGTCCTCAGAGCAAGGTTCCTGCTAAGTCCATTTAGCGAGAATGCTCCACCCTTGCTATCTGATCAAATTCCCCAGCCTCTCCATTCCCCAGATGATATCACCCTGGCCTGCCTTCAGCAGGAATCCTGTAAAGTGAGTTTAGCTAGAATTCCCCTTATCCTGATGCTCCTTTTTAGTAATTTTCTATCCACTGACTCCCACCCTGCTCCTTGGCTGTAAATTGCACTTTTCCTTGTTGTATTTAGAATTGAGTCCAGTTCTACACAGAAACCTTTTTTTCCTTATAATGATAGTTACTGAATAAAATCCTTTCTTACTGGTTTAATGACTGTCCGGCTCCGGTTTTCTGTGAACACATCTGGCAGAGCTATAAAGCTAGCTGACTATGGAGGAAAACAGGGGAGGCCCAGAGTAAGAGCATGGATTGAGAAGGTTCTAAATTTTTCTTTTATTTCTATTTTTATTTTTCAGTTTGTATCTTAGATTCAGGGGTATGTGTGCAGGTTTGTTACACAGGTATATTGTGTGATGCTGAGGTTTGGGGTATGAATAATCCCATCACCTAAACAGATCTCTGGGCATTTGGAGCATCTGCTTGCATGGTTCAGCAACCTGAGCTTCCTCAGTACTGCTGTGCAGAGATTCTGGTAGAGGCGGCCCCTCTCTGCTCCATACCCAGGCTGATCCCAAGGCATTTGGAGTACCCTCTTGCCTGGTTCAGCAGCCTGAGCCACCCCACCTGCCTTGTTCAGAAACTGTGGTACAGCAGGGCCTTCTCCTCCCCATGGCCAGGCAGATCTCCAGGAATCTGGAGCACCCACTCTCCTTGATTAACAGTTTAGGTCCCATCTCCACCCCTGCCTCCTTGGGGCCGAGGAAGTTTTCCAGCGCCAGGCTTAGATATACTTCTAGGTGCTAGGTGGCTTCCCACTAGATTCTTCCTCCACACTCATGCTTGTACCTGCCATTGGGGGGGCCTGTAGGTAGGCCTTCCCACTCATCTTCCCTCCCTCTCCCCCTGGAACTGAGCAGGGAGCTCAGACTGCTGTGCATTCCTTGGATCAGCCCATTGCCTAAAGCAACAGAGAGTGTCTCCTGGTAAACAAGAATCAAGTATATACCCAGTCACATTGGCCACAGCTGGCTCCTACCCATAAGTGCCATCTACTAGCTTTTAGGCCAAATCACACAGCCCAGGTTAAAACATGCCAAAAGAAGTGCATTAGGGCTAGAGAAGCAAAGCCAAAAGACCCTACCCAACATTCTTTACCATTCCACCTGCTAGGGAAATGGGGAAAAGGAAAGGGAAAGAAAAAAGTCCCAATAATATAATGAGGAAAGATATAAGAAGAAAAAGTCCTACCTGTATAAAAATAATTACAAAAATTGGAATTGCCAGTATCTCCAGATAAGAAAGAACCAGCACAAGAATTCTGGCACTATAAAAAATCTGAATGTAGTGATGCCATTGAAGGATCACACTAGTTCTCCAGCAGTGGTCTCTAACCAAAATGGAAACTCAGAAATGACAGATAAGGAATTCAGAGCATGGATTTCAAGGAAGTTCAACAAGCTTGAAGACAAGGTTTAAAACAACAAAGAAACTTCTAAAGCAATTCAGGAAATGAAGGGAGATAAAAACATTTTAAAAAGAAATCATTCAGAGCTTCTGGAATTGAAAACCTCAAGGAATTTCAAAACACAATTGAAAGCTTTATCAGTAGATTAGAATAAGCAAAATAAAGTGTTTCAGGGCTGGAACACCGGACTTTCAAACTAAACCAGTCCAACAACAACAACAAATAATAATAATAATGATACATTTTAAAAATAAAGTCTTTGAGAAATAAGGGATTATGTAAAGCAATGAAACCTATGAGTTACTGGCATTCTTGGAGAAAAAAAAGAAAAAGTAAGCAACCTGGAAAACATATTTGAGGGAATAAGTCAAGAAAATTTCCCAATCTTGCTAGAGGTAGACATCCAGATACAAGAAATCCAGAAAACGCCCATGAGATACTATGCAAATGAACATCATCAAGGTATGTAGTCACCAGACTGTCCAAGGTCAACACAAAAAAAAAAAAAAAAAGAAGAGAAAGAAAGAAAAGAAATCTTAAAGTTAGCTAGAAAAAAAGGTCAGATTATGTGCAAAGGGTATGCTATCAGGCTAACAGAGGACTTTTTAGCAAAAACCTTACAAGATAGGAGACCTTGGAGGCCTATTTTCAGCAATATAAAAGAAAATAAACTCCAACAGAGAATTTTATATCCTGCCAAGCTAAGCTTCATAAGTGGATAAATAAAATATTTTCATGACAAGAAATTACGGAGGGACTTTATTACCACCAGACCAGCCTTATGAGACATCCTTAAGGGAATTATAAACATAGCAATAGAACAATACCTGTTTCCACAAAAATGCACTTAAGTACATAGCCCATGGAGCCTATAAAGCAATCACACAATAGGAACTACAAAACAAGCAGCTAACAGCTTCACCATAGAATCAAACCCTCACATATCAATATTAACCTTGACAGTAAATGGTCTAAATGCCAACAAAAGGCACAGATCTGAAAGTTGGCTTAAAAAAATAAGACCCATCCATCTGTTCTCCTCAAGAAATTCATCTCATGCTTAGCATAATGGCACCCATAGGTGCAAAGTAAAGAGTTGAACAAAGATCTATTATGCAAATGGAACTAAAAAGAGCAAGGGTTCACTACTCTTACATGAGATAAAACAGACTTTAAACAAACAATAGTAAAAAAGGACAAAGAAGGGCATTACATAATGATAAAGGGCTCAATTCAACAGAAAGACTAAACTATCCTAATACATACACACCCAACATTGGCGCACTCAGATTCGTAAAACAACTACTTTCAGACCTACAAAAAGACTTATACAGCCACATGATAATAGTAGAGGACTTCAATACCCCATTGACAGCATTATACAGATCATAGAGGCAGAAAACTAACAAAGAAATTCCGGACTTAAATTCAATTTTTGACCAATTGAACCTAATAGACGTCTGCAGAATACTCCACCTATCAACCACAGAATATACATTCTTCTCAACTGCACATAAAACATACTCCAAGATCAACCACATGCTCTGCCATAAAGCAAGTCCCAATACATTCATAAAAATCAAAATCGTACCAACCATAATCGCAGACCACACTGGAATAAAAATAGATGTCAATTCCAGAAGATTTCTCCAAACCACACAGTTACATGGAAATTAACTTGCTTCTGAATGAGTTTTGGGTAAACAGTGAAATTAAGGCAGAAATAAAACAATTCTTTGAAATAAATCAAAATGGAGACACAACATACCAAAATCTCTGGGATGCAGCAAAAGCAGTGTTAAGAGCAAAGTTGAGAGTGCTAAATGTCTACCTCAATAAGTTAGAAAGATCTCAAATTAATGATCTAACATCACAGCCAGAGGAACTAGAGAAACAAGAGCAAACTCACCTGAAAGCTAGCAGAAGAAAAGAAATAACTAAAATCAGAGCAGAACTGAATGAAATTGAGACCTAAATTATTATTAAGGGGAAGCAGTTTAGGCTGTCTACATGGGAATAATAACCAGAGTGAAGGTAACATTTCAGTTTAATTCATCAAATATTATTGGGGGTCCTGGGTTCAGTAGGTGATTAAGAAGTGAATAAGCCTGTCCTTGAACCCATGAGAGAATGAGAAAATTATGAAACTGACATTATCTTTTTTTTTTTAATGGAGTCTCACTTTCTCGCCCAGGCTGGAGTGCACTGGTGCAATCTTGGCTCATTGCAACCTCCGCCTCCTGAATTCAAGTGATTCTCCTGCCTCAGCCTCCCAAGTAGCTGGTATTACAAGCGCCTACCACCACACTCAGCTTATTTTTGTATTCTTAGTAGAGACAGGATTTCACCATGTTGGGTAGGCATGTCACAAACCCGTGGTCTCAAGTGTTCTGCCCACCTTGGCCTCCCAAAGTGCTGGGATTACAGGCATCAGCCACTGCACCTAGCCTGTCATAACTTTTTCTTAATGAACAAATGTCACTTTAATTTTAATTTTTTTTTACCAACACTATATATAATCATTTTGGAATTATTAACACTATATATAATTATATTGGAAAAACTGAATTACACAGAAAAGCAAAATAAAGCCAGTAAAAAATTATTCATTGTTCTATCATCTAGGCATAACAACCCTTATTTATGTACTTCTGGGTTTACGTTTCTATTTTTCTACGTATACTTTTAAGAAATCAACTTTGTTGAGATGGAATTTATACACAACAAAATATCCCATTTTGAGTGTGCATTTTGATGTGTTCTGACAAGTATATACAATCATGTAACCACCATTATTAAGATATAGAATATTTCATCACCCCTAAAAGTTCACTTTTACCCATATTCTGTCAATCTCCACCCATACCACAAACCTCAGGTATGCACTGCATTAATCTGCTGCCCATTATTATAAACTGTTTTTACTTTTTCTAGAATTTCATAAAATGGAGTTTTATAGCATGTACCCTTTTGTATCTGACGTCTTTTGCTCACCATAATTATTTCGGCCTCATTCACAATTTTGTATGTCTCAGTAGTTCATTTGTTTTCATTGTTGCGTAACATTTCATTATATGAATATACCATAATTTATTTATACATTTGGCTATTTCTGGCCATTAAAAATAAGCTGCTGTATACGCGAGTACAGATTTTTGTGAGAACATATATTTTTTTGTGAAGAAGGGGTGATACCTAGGAGTTGAATTGCTGGGCCATAGGGGAAGTGTATGTTAAATTTTGTAAAGAACTGCCAAACTGTTTTCCAAAAAGTGTTTGTACCTTTTGATTGTCCTAATAGCAATGTATAACAGTCCTCATGGCTCCACATCTTTGCCAACACTCAGTATTGTCAGTATTTTTAATTCTAGCCAGTTTATTGGGTGTGTAGTGGTATCCCATTGCAAATTTAATTTACATTTCCTGGATGACTAATGACATTGAGCACTTTTTTCAAGTGCTTATTGGCACATCAATATATCTTCTTTTGTAATGAATCCATTCAAATCTTTTGCACTTTTTGGAGAGTTTCTGTTTCTGTATTACTAAATTATGAGTTCTTTATATATTCTGGATACAGTTTTTTGTGTGTGTGAGATTTATGTATTGTGGCTACATTCTGCTAGACTATAGCTTTCTTTTCCATTTTCTTAACAGTATCTTTGAAAAAGCAGAAATTTTTATTTTGATTAACTTCAATTTATCAGTTTTTTATTTTATGTTTTATATGTTCTATTGAATTTTTTTCCCCAACTTTATGAATATATTTTCCCATGCTTTTGTGCTGGAGGTTTAATAGTTTGTTTACAACAATCTATGATCAATTTCAAGTTAGTTTTTATATTTTGTATGAGGTATGGGTCAAGATTCATTTTTTATTTCATTTTTGCCTGTGGAGATATAGTTGTTCCAGCTCCATTAATTGAAAAGAGTATCCTTTCCCTGCTGAATTACCTTGGTGTTTGTTGAAAATATATTGTCCTTAGAAGTGTAGACCTAATTCTGAAGTCTATATTTTTTCTACAACTCTAAATGTCTATTCTTATGCTAATAGCCACTGACTTGATTGCTAAAGCTTTATAATAACTCCAAAGCCACACCTACAAACACTACTTTGGGGGATCCCAACTGTCTTCAGAAATCTCTGCTGTGATGGTCAAACCAGTTTCTCCCAAGAATTTCTCCTATAAAAGGGCACTTCAATCTTTATAAGATTTTCCTTCCCACAGAGGCCTGTTTCAATCCTAACTGAGCAACTAGAGTTTAATAATTGTGAAACTCATTCACTAGGTGGATAATGCACCTCATCTGTTAAGTATATTCCCTCTGTGGTTTGTTTATGTCTTCTTCCCCTCTGTAGCACTGTGAACCTAAGAAAAAAATTATCTTTGTATGGCAATAAACCATGTGATTTGTGAACTCCTACTTTGATCATCTCCTTATTTTCACCACACAGAATAAAGACAGAAAAATGTTATCAGCTAGAAACCACAAAGTAATTAGTATGATGCTACTACCTGGTAAAATCTTTGAACATAACTTTTTCTGGTGACTTATAAGCAAAGGGTAAGAGATTTTAGGACTATGTTGGTTTACAAAGAGGAAATCATGGTAAGCAAGTCTCTCTTCTCTTGTTTGCGGATTTTTAAAAGTAGACTTACTAGACTGGTATAATTAGAGAACGAGAAAAACAAAGAGTATTTGGAAAGGTGCAAGGTTTGTTAGAAAGAGCATGGCCTTTGTCCATGAGATCTAAGTTTAAATTCTGACTCTTTTCTGAGACCTGTGGCAGGTTATTGAATCATTCTAAGCTTTGGTTTATCTATCTGCAAAATGGGAATGACAACATAGCTTGATTCTGGAATGAGATAATAATGTGTTAGAAAATAAATGATCGATGGGTTCATGAAAATAGAGAAAATCCTCATTGATTGAGACACTTCCCTTTTCATGCTTTGTGTGAAAAGAAATAGCTTGAGTTTGATGCTGCTACCCAGTAAAAATGTAGACATGGTCCTTACTGAGTGTATACTTAGTGTATAGTGAACAGAAGTGTAAGGTTTATTATTTTGTCAATACTAAATGAGTGAAGGTATGAGATAGTGCTCAAATAAGTTACTTTTACTAATGACTAGAATCACCTGTGGCAGGTAGGAAGAAGGGTACAGAATGCAAAACTTCATGGAAGAAGAGAAGACAGAAAAGTGTCATGTATCAATCTTCCCCTATAGATTTATATGCCAAATTATAGAATAAAGGCAGTCGTTAATACTGTCCAAAGGTGGATGGACAAATTAAACCATAACCCTGCTGAGAGGATGCCCTGCCTGTCTGCGCTCCGATTGCTAAGTGCAGAGCATTTTGGTTGCTTCCAACAGGTTAGGGTGATCCCATTTGTACTGAGCTGAATGACTATCATTTTTATCTTCTCATTTCTTTCTGTTGGGCTCAGAAGAAGGGACAGGGAGGCAATAAATGATAGGCACCATTTGTCTTGGTGCACTGCCTCTGTCTTTGTTAACTGTCAGCTTCCTTTAGACTTGCTTCTAGGTAAAACTCTGCTATCACACACAGAGAACCATAAAGTTATTGGAGTGTCTGAAAACCGTGAAACTCACCATGAATCGTTTTGGTTAGTGCTAACAATGTCAGCAAAGGATTTGACAATATTTCCTACCACAGAAGTGCAGATAAGATGAAATCATAAAGTCTGAGAAATAGAAGGGATTTTGGATGAGTAAAGGGTAATGTTTTCATAAACAAAGTTACTCAGATTTTTCTTTTGCAGGAATTATCAAAATCTTTCTTATGCTAATATATTATAAATCTCCAAGAGGGAAAATGTAGTAAATGGTATATCACAAACTTGTTATAGCATTCTTTTTTTCCTTTAACAAGACTAGTTTTCCTTAGAACCCATTCTGAAAATTCTTAAAATCCCTTAGAATCCACGTATAGGATTCAGTAATCCCGCACGTGAATATCTTCTACAGTGATTCTCTGTGTTTGAATATTATCACTTGAGCACCAAGTGACAGGGGATTTCTTATTTTATGAAACAAGTCATTCAATTTTAAATCTGCATTAATTTTTGTTTTTGGCTTATATACTTTAGTGTAACCTAAAAACTCATGGAGTTAAATAGACTTATTGCTAACTAATTATACTAGTTAATGAATCAGTGTCTGCCTTCACAGAGGTTTGCTGCCTCACCACTGGGTTTAGATCTAGCCTTGCATCTTTATTTTTATCAATAACTTATACAGCAGAGATTGACATGCTTTTTCTGCAAATGGCCAAGGAGTAAATATTTTAGACTTTGCAGGTCATACGGTCCTTGCAAAACTACTCCACTCAGCCGCTGTGGTGCAAAACCAGCCATAGGCAGTATGCAGACAGGTGAGCATGGCTGTGTTCCGATAAAACTATCTACAACGACAGGCAGCAGGCCAGTTAGGCCCATGAGCTGTGGCTTCCTAACCCACTATGTAAATGAAGACAAAGAACATGTCTATCAAATGTGCCGATAACACCATCAGCTGTGGCTTGCTAACCCACGATGTAAATGAAGACAAAGAACATGTTTATCAGATGTGCAGATAACACAAAGCTGTGAGGGGCAGCTATTACTTTTGATTTGTGTATAGTGTCTGACATACCTAAATTAGTGCTTTTTATTGTCATTCCTACCACATGACTGAGCTTCCAAATTACCTTAAAAGGGTGAATAATGGGTAAAAAGAATAATATTAAAATTAAAAATGATATCTACATTTTTTAAAGACATCATTTGGAACACATTAAATATGGAAAAACTTGTCTTGAGACAATTTCATGTGATAGAATGTATGGGTAGTTTCCAATTAAGATGGCAAATTAGACACACATGTTTAGCTATGATTTTGTCAAATCCATAATAAATTGAATTATTAAAAAATCATGTGTGCATGTGTGTTTCTGTGTATGTGTGTGCTCACAAGGAAAAAAAATGGAAGACATATCTGTAAAACTAGAAAGTGAATGGTTACTGATTTAGCACACCCACGAAAGCCGAATCCTGCTGGCAGTGGAAAAAGCTGAGAAGCATCTAATTACTGGCCAAACTCCTCAGAGAAAGGACTGACAGCACCGAATACTTCCGTAAATTGACTGAAGGAGGAAGCAGAACCTAGAAAACTTCATGAACGCATTTTTAAGAAGCTGGTAAGTCCCAGATTTCCTTCCTGGTCAGGTAGAAGACTGGATGTTAGTCTCTGGGGAGGGAAAAAGAGTGGCTCTCTGGCTAACAAGAGGACTCCTGGTAGAGCACAGAGCTGGTGCTTTCTGTTGAAGCAAAGGAATTTTGTGACAGTGTGCACATATGGAATACCAAGACCCCTTACCAACACCTCCAGGCTTCTTCCCCACACAAAGGATGCTGGTTTCTTCACTCTAGGAAGAGATTAGAAAATTCTTCTCTGCTAAGCTAAATTATCCCTGGAGAAAAGATCTGAAGGTGTTATCATTAGAGTTTCTCCAATTAACTGGCTCAGCCAGATCACCCAGATGTGATGCTCATAATTGACAAACTTTGTTCTGTTTTGTAAAGCTTCCAAAAATTTCTGGTTGAGCAGCTTTTTAGTGTCCAACCAGAAATCATGGAATATGAAAAACAGAGACCAAAACAAGGGTGGGGGCTTGGGGTGGGGCACAGAATAGTAACTTGGAGGAAAAAGAGTTAATACAGAAAAAAGATAACTTAAAACATAAAAACTAAAACTATTATCAGAGAGATAAGGGAAACTATATTATTGAGGAGACAAGAGTGGCGTGCTACAAAAAAGCATTCATGATTAATCAACATATGTGCCTTAAAAATTGGAAGCATAAACACAGAAACGAAAACCTCCATAGAATGGGCGATAAAGCTGAAAAAAGTTCTCAGAATGCCGAGCAAAAGACCAACTATAGAAAATGGAGATAAAATATTAGAAAATTAGGCCAGGCATGATGGCTTATGCTTCTAATCCCAGCACTTTGGGAGGTTAAGGTGGGCGGATCACTTGAAGTCAGGAGTTTGAGACCAGCCTGGCCCACATGATGAAACCCCATCTCTACTAAAAATACAAAAATTAACTGGGGGTGCTGCTGGGCACCTGTAGTTCCAGCTACCCGGGGGGCTGAGGCAGGAGAATCGCTTGAACTGAGAGGGTGGAGATTTCAGTGAACCGAGATCAACAGAGCAAGACTCTAACTCAAAAAGAAGAAGGAGGAAGAGGAAGAAGAGGAGGAGAAAATTGAAAGATTCAGTAAGTTAAAAAATCTGAATAATATGGGACTTAAGAAAGAAGTATGAAATAGAAGTGAGAGAATTATTAAAGAAATGTGCCAGAACAGAAGGACTCCAGTGTTCAGACTGAAGAGGCTCGCGGAGTATCCAGACACAGTGGGTGACAACAGATGCACAGCAAGATACGTAACTGCGAAACTTTATAGTACTGATGACAAAGAAGACAACAGAGTTTTTCAGAGAGAAAATTATAAGGCTGTATATGAAAGTTCAACAATCTGCTAGATATCAGCCTTCTCAATGGAAACTGGCAGACGGTAGAGTAAGGCCTTCACAATTTGGAGGAAAAAATGGCTCCTAATATTAGAATTCTGTACTTGAGAAAACCATGAATTAACTGAGAATAAAGACATTTTTAGACATTCAAAAATCTCAAGTATATTATCTTCCATGCAGCCATTTACAAGAAGCTACAAAGGGAAGTGTTCCAACAAAATACGGGAGTAAAGAAAGAAGGAGGAGATCATGGCATCCAGATATGGAAAGTCAACCAAAGAGAGAAGTGAAAGGTACTCCCAGGAGTAGAACAGAAGTACTGAGTGAGCAGCCAGGTCTGCTGAGAGACAGTCAATAGCTCTGGGAAGGATTTCTTAAGGAAACTGTTAACTAAGTAAACATAATGTGAATTGGATGAATTGAGAGGAGGTTTATACAAGTGAAGAAGAAAAGAATGTTGAAAACCAAACAAATAAAATTCGTATCAATTCCAAGGAAAACAAAAAGATTTTCAGGGGATAGACACTACAGGACTCAGCTGTAATTATTACATTCATTATCACGACATATAAACACTAAATATTTACAACCAATATTGTGATATAACTACACTGGGAGACTGTAAGGAAAGGAATATGCCCGTATACAGTGTGGGTGAGGATGTGCTAGTGAAAGAAAGATAAATCTTCACCTTTTGTAGTGGAAAGGCCATAGATAATGCGGAAAGTCATTGAAAGAAGCAATGTAAACTTGGTTAGAATAGGAAGCCATATACAAAAAATCAGCTGAAAGAGTGAAGATACTACTTCGTTGTTCTGGCACGGCTCTGCTTCGCACCCTCTAAGCTGAAGGCCATCGTGGACACTCCAAACATCCCTTAGCCTAGCCCCGTGCCCTTCTCTGATCACACTTCCATTTTCCCCCAAAAGGTCAACCCATCATGACTTTTCTAATACTCATTAACTCACTTTGTTTTATAGTTGTATTATCTGTAGATGCATTTCCAAACAACTCCATTTTGAATTTATGTAGATGTAAATATGCCATATTCTTTTGTGTCCTGCTTATTTTCTTGACTATTCTGTTTATTTTTCTGGAACTGTATACGATGTCCTATTATTTGAATCATTTTTTTAAGAGAGGGGAATTCACACAATAGAGAGTGTGTAGAAAATAATAAAAAGAACTGTAAGATCAATGTAAACCATTTCACTCACATGAAGAAATGATCATGTTTGAATTAGAATGAAATATTTGGAAGAATAGGACAATTCTCTTCATAGAGGTGAATAAACTGTTTATTCTGTTTAATTCTAGATAACAGAATTTAAGTTCATATAGAAGCTACAGCTAGCTTCCAGTTAAATATAAGATTGAGGTTGCTAAC
Organism: Cacajao melanocephalus; assembly: GCA_963573385.1. NCBI lineage: Eukaryota > Metazoa > Chordata > Mammalia > Primates > Pitheciidae > Cacajao > Cacajao melanocephalus. The sequence goes on from CAUYLG010009548.1 coordinate 14,697, forward strand.
AATTAAAGTGATTAAAACAAAAAATGTACTGCCTTGGGGGTCATGAATGCCCTGTGCAGAGGCAAAGGACAGCCCAAGGCTGGGGGCCACAGATGGGGCTCCTGCCTTGGTGACTTTGGATTTGATGATTACTAAGGCCCCTTCCAACTTCAAAGTTCCTCTGCTCTCTGACCTCTTCAGGTATTGAAGGTGGTCTTAAAGACCTGAGAGCACGATGTGCACACAGAACCTATTATCCAAAGGACTGGGGAGCAGCTGTTTTCAATTTCCACTGTCGACAGACAGGAAACGGCCTTTGGCTGGAGCAGTGGAGATGTCAGAGGAGAGGAAACATAAACACTGAGAGTCCAACACTGTAGAAAAACTTTTGGAGAACTTCAAAATGTTGACACTGTCTCTCTCTAATGATCTAGGCACATGATGCCATTCAACTTGTGGAAAGTATGTACACCAACTATAAATATATATACATATATTTGACATTAGAAGCCAATGTGCACGTGGCTACTCCTTCCAATTCCACTTTCTGTAAGACTCCAGCCATTAGAAACAGCCACATGGTGCAGTACAGAAAGATAGATCGTTTAGATGAAATGTTCCCTCTTTAGGGAGCACTGTCTTGTTTGCAGATTAGGAAAGTGGAGTACTTTGCCTCCACTTTGCTTTGTTTTGCTGTCCACAGAAAGTTAAGCGCTTTGTCTATGTCATACCTTCAGCAAACTACCAGGAATGCCATGCCCTTTCTCCCTCACATACTGCCCCTGTCTCCTCATACAGGACTGTTCACTAATTTCTTGAGAATCCACAGCGTTTTGGTTACATAACTGTTATCAAAAGCTTACTGCATCTCTCATGCTGTCGATAGATTCTTATGGTAATCTCGATGAATTGCTTTTTAAATTTTCCTCAGGAAAAATTTTGTTTACATTTTTGCTATGTATGGACATTTGTGAATAATGTAAATGGAACAATAAAAAGTCAGGATGAAAATTACAGTAAATGGTGATTTTAGAACATGGGGTCAGATGGGGTTTTCTACAAGGTTAGACAAGGCTAATTCTTGGATCATTTCATTAAGTATTTCATAGAGTAAATGACTGACCTCTAACATCACCACTAAATCTCATTCATTCCCTCATTGAGTGGCATAAAACGGACATTACTTTGTGCCTCATGTTGTCAAAAATGATTTGGGGGACACTTGATTCCTTCTTCAGAATACTTAAAATTCTCAAATCTTTAAGCTACTCGTTGACACTATATAACTGTGACCAATTGTACATTTTGCTTAATTTAGCTTATCTCTAAGAAATATATTTTATTGTACCATTATGATGCATGTATAACCTAAAGTAAAATTTAATCCTGATGTTGAAATTATTTTTACAGACAGTTTTGTGGATGGTCAAAGAAAAAAAGGCAGCAAAAGTAATGTATAGTATTTTCATAAATTCTGTATTGTTTTCCATTTTGACACATATCATTAAATAGAATATTATCTATAATTATCAGATGGCCATAATTCTCTGAGAATAATTTAATATAAACATGCATAATTTACTATCATATCCAAACAAGTTAATATATTCACATGTATTTCACATCATGGAATTCATTTAGTGTATTTACAGTTTATAAAAGAATATCATTTAAAATAATAGGCTTATGGATTAAAGCATCTTATTATCAGAATTGTAACAACCTAGATTCCTCATTTCAATGTATATGTTATTAACAGTAACATAGTTGTTAAGTGGGAAAATACAGAATCTTGAGTAACGAAATTAAATCACAAAACTTCTGGTTAAGAAAACATTTTCACATTTCTCTTTTGAGGGTCAACATGTGTGGTTGGCAGAATTCTAGGGACACCCCCACATACTCGTTTTCCAGATATTCAGTCAAAAGCAAATCCAGACACTGCCCTGAAGGGACTTTTCAGATAGAATTAAGATTACTAATCAGCTAACACTAAAATAGGGAGATCATCCTGGATTATCTGGATGGACCTAGTGCCATCTCGTGAGACTTTAAATGACAAAGAGGAAGGAGCCAGCAGTCAGCACTGAGAAGGAGTGGAGCTTAGAGAGACTCCAGATCTCTCTAAGAAGGTGCTCAACCCTCAGTACTGGTTTTAAGATGGCGAAGGAGCTGGGAGTCACCAGTGTGGAAGGCAGCGGGACACTGAGAGGGACCCCAGTGGACAGCCAGAGGGAAACAGGGCCTTGGTGCCACAGAGGCAAGCACTACATGAATGACCTGGAAGCTAAGTTATCCCTGAGCCTCCACAAAGTCACAGGGCCCCCCTAACGTCTTGATTTCAGCCTTGGGAAAACATGGTGCACATACCTGCCAAGCCCACCCAGACTTCTGACCTGCCAACTTCCCGATAATACATTTGAGTTGTGTGGCCTACATTGGTGGTGATTTGTTCTGTCTGTAACAGAAAATGAATATAAAATACACAAAATCTAATTTGTTACCATGGTAGTAGAAAGAACCATTATACTAAAAGGAAAAAAAAAAAAAGAAAAGGAACTAAAAATGTTACTTTATTTCTGATAGCCCATATACACAGCCACACGAAGTGAAAACTTTTCACTTGGGACTGGAGCAAGCCAGTGCTTTGGGTGACCCAGCGCTATATTGTATCGGCAGCCACAGGGCAGGCCTGCCCAAACTTGCATCCCAGGCTCCAACCCACTGTGCCAGAACTTAGTCTGGTATTAAGTCTTAACACTCAGGAAACTAGTTTGCATTGTATGAGGCTAAATAGATGTGAATTTCCTACACACACACACACACACACACACACACACATACACACACACACCCTACAACAGTAAGTTGTTAAGGGTGGGAAGGCTTCAGCAAATGCTTCCTGGCTAATTTTGGGTGGCTGGTCAAATATAAAATCTAGGCACGGGAATGGAATTTGATTGTCTCTTGTGTGAAAGCCATAAGAGAGTTTAGCACATACCAATTCTGTGACCTGGGGTAACTTACACAACCCCTCTCTGTGCTTCAGTTTCCTCCTTTGAAAATTGGAGTTAAAGATACTTTCTACTTCAGGGACATGATGAGATGTGAGTTTATACACACACAGGGCCTTGGCCAGTGCCTGGCACATGGTGAGCCCTGTGGCGCAGGGAGCTACTGGGATTCTCCATTTATTAAAGATATTGTGGGTATTGAAAAGGGAAGGAGTCAGCCTCTGCTCTGTAGGGACCCGACTGCTGGGTTGTGTGCCACAAAGAACAGGAAAAAGAGAAAAGTGAACTTTCAGAGAGCACCTTGGACATTTCAAAAGCGGCCCCAGCCAGATAAAGTAGCGGTCATCAGGGAAGGTTTCCTGGTGGAAGTGGCATTTCAGCTGGACCATTCGTGTGGGCAGGATTCTGTGACCGAAATGGGACAGTCAGATCAGAAGGGCAGTTGGTCAACACAAGGCAAAGACAGATCTCTTGGCTCTTTAGAATTTGGCGGAGGGTCCCCAAATTCTAGGATCACTGAACCACGAGCAAGCAGTTAACAACAAAGCATGCTTTCTCACTAGCTACTGAGGTGGTCAATCCTCATTCTGACTTGCTATAGCATTATGACTATTCAATGACAATAGCAGAGCTATAAGGGATCATTAAACACCTTTAGCAGTTTTGAAAGCAGACTTCCTTTATTAGTCCAGGGAATTGCTTGTGTCTGCATCAGGGATCGTTTACTTTTTGCTTTAGTAGAGTCGCTCAATTCTAAACAAAAATTTAAAAGTGCATATATTTTAAGAAGCAAGCCAAAATTTTGTGTGTGCCTGCTCTACTGTAGATGCTTTCTTGGAAATATGTGTGGGGATGTTGTTATTAATGCCCTAAATGTGTTATTTCCTTTCCTGCCTCTTCCTGCTCAGAGTAGCGGATCCGGGTGACAGGTCATTGTTGTAATCCTGTTCTTCTCCATTCTGTGTCACAGGCTGTGTGGTTATTAAATTTCTAATTTATTGGACTTTTTTGTCAGAAGAAGGACTTTCCCTCATCCATAATATCTTTAGTGTCTTACTGATTGTTTTTTTCATGGTCTATGCTCTCTTTTAGAAACTCAAAGTCAGGTTTAACCAGTTTCAACTGAGAATCTGTTGACACAGAATGTCTCAAACTGAATTACACTTCAATTCCTTAATCCTCTATATTCACGTAAGATTAATGATAAACATCGATGAAATTCTAGTGAACTTTATGTGAAGCAGATGGCTATTAATATTTTTTAAACACAAGTTTATATTAAAAATATACATTAGAACACAAGGGCCCTTGGGAGATAACTTGTATTGGAGATATTTGAACGTTCCTGGATTTTTGTAATGCTGAAATTTGAAAAAGGAATCAGTTTTTATCACCAAGGGGAACTAACACAGCAAAATTATTGTATTGATGACCCAAATTCAGAGCTTCAGAGTGGTTTCTAAATCAAGTATTAATACCAAAGCACTAAGCACATAGTCAGGAACTATGCTAAAACCTATTACAATGCAGTTCAGAGAGTCATTCTTTTTTATTATTATTAACAACCGTTTAGGTAGACTGACAGGCTCAAAGGCACAGATTTTGGAAATGTTAGGAGAAAAAGCTCTACCACCTTAAAATTGTGTGCAGGAAGTTTAAATTCATTGTTGTATCTTCAAAAGACATGCAATTCAATTACACGTTTAGATGATTTTAGTTTCTTCCTTTTCAGTTTATAAGGCTGATAAAAATATAATTCACCACTGGATGAACCTAGATTTCCAATTCTAATTCTGTTTCTGTGTCAGAATTAATATTTATCAATCTTTCTCTCATATCTGGGTTGCTGTGCATAATGAGCATGTTATAATTCACGTGGGTTTTCATTCTATACTTTTAATAATACAGCTATAGCATCCAGAAGAATAAAACCTGCAGGTAAACCTGGAAAAGTACAAAAGGGATTTTCCTTTTCCTCCTTTCCTGCCTCCCTCCCTCCCTCCCTCCCTCCTTCCTTCCTCCCTCCCTCCTTCCCTCTTTCCCTCCTTCCCTTCCTCCCTCCCTCCTTCCCTCTTTCCCTCCTTCCCTTCCTCCCTCCCTCCTTCCCTCTTTCCCTCCTTCCCTTCCTCCCTTCTTCCTTTCCTCCC
>CAUYLG010009552.1:0-19518 GCA_963573385.1 Cacajao melanocephalus
CCTAACATGCATCTAAAATTATGTTTTTTATTTTCCTGTTTTGTTTGTATTTAGCAGGTGTTTTTGGCTGTCCTTATGTTTTTTTTTTTTTTTTTTTTTTTTTTTGAGATGGAATTTTTAACATCTCATCATGGAATTTCCTGGATCTCAACCAAGTATGCAGATCCCCGTCTCCCAGAAGCTAGGCTATTTTTGACTGCAGTAGAATTAGAATCTGGTCATTTGGGGGGCAATCCCTTTGGAGAGATATTTTTCTCTTCTTCTAATGTCTCTGTGCTTCTGCTGCTTCCACAGATGTTCAGAGCTGGCCACACACAGCCTCATTTGCACTTGGCTGACAGGCAGTAGCCTGTTGCACTGGCCAGAGAAACACTACACCTTTCTCTGCTGAGACCGGATTCTGCTCTGGGCACCTCTCCTGTGAAGCAAAGTGGGCCAACCAACAGGCTTTGACTGATTTATTTCAGGAAGGCTCGCTTGTTGATGGATATGGTAATCATGCCAGTAAAATTCAATTACTGTATCCCTGAGGACCGTAGCAAGCGATAATAAATTAGGAAACATGAGCTTTGGAGTATCTGAACTGAAATTATAATGGGGATATTGAAAAACAAACAAACACAAATCCAAAGCATTCATTTAATAATAGATGCTGCAGTTTTCCCCACCAAAAATTAGTTCATCAACTAACCCTTTGTTCTTGTCATAAAAGAATATGACTTAGACACAGCCAAGAACATTTTATCTTAATTACTTAGTATTGTTGTAGCTCCCAGAGCACCCCTGCCTTCTGGGTAATGGTACACAGGGAGGAAGCAGCCGCCTGGAAGGGCCTCCTACCACATTAATCCATGCTGGGCTTACACATGCTTGCTGCTCATGGCCTTGGGTTTCAGGTTGCCATCCAGGGCTGAGGTTTGAATGGAAATTGTAATCTCGGAAGGTCTGCCTAGCACTGAACCACTGACATCCATCAGGAATGTCAAGTCGCGCATTGTCTTATGAACTTGAGCCTGCTTTCCTGCTATCCTTTTTCACTCCTGGCCTTTCCACCCTGTCTTTCTTATTTTGTGTGACAGTTTATGGCTTCTCCTGTTTGTGCCTTCTGCCTGTGAATTGTGCATGGGTCTCCTCTGTGCCATAGTAGACCTTGCAGAATTAGTTGACATTTCTTATCCAACATACATTTTAAGTGCTTGAAGGGAGAAAGAACATTCAGGCAGTCTGGTTATATCGGTAGACTCTATGGTCTATTCCCAGAACATTTTAAAGTTAAAATGGTTTGTCATGAATGTCTTCCTTCACTGTATTTTCTTTCTTATCTGGATCCCAACATTCAAGAAGATAACACAGAACTGATGACCAGGGGAGATATGGAGAAGATGACAGAGGATGTAAAAATATTTTCTGAATCAGTAGCAGATCATTTTCTACCAGTAATAAATGCCTTTGGGGTATCCACTAAGACCAAGCCTGTTTCTTGGAGAATTGCTACCCTCTCCCCACCAGCACATGAAAGACTGTAAGCCTGGAATTCTTCTCCCAGAAGTTGATTGTTTTGCTAGAGTTTGGAGATGGCAGGGCTCTGGAGTTTGGAACTATTATTTTTAGCCATGTGCACAGAGCCATGTGCACAGGAAAGGGAGAGGGTAAAGCAGAAGTGTCCAGAGAAATGGAGACCAGAGGCGGTCCAGAAATGAGCAAATCCCTGCTTTGGTTCTGGTGACTGTCACGTCCTGCTTCTAGAATGTTTGTGAGGTCCGGCTGCACTCCACTGCCTGCCCTTACGTTATCCCGGGAAATCCTCCCTTTTTGCTTTGGTTGGTCTCAATAGGAAGTTTTGTTATTTGTTTGTTTTCTTTTTTTTAACTGCCAAAAGAACCTTGAGACGTTATAATACCATCTAACACATTCTTGGACTTTTGAAGACAAGGGCAGGAACGGTGAGAGTAGGCGTGGCAGTGGGGGTGGCTTTGCTGGAGAGGGTTACTGTCCTTTGTTGGAGGAAAATCCCCCATTTCACTCTCTGTCCCTGCTCCTGTGCTGGCGTACACCTTTCTGTAAGCCCTTGTCCCCAGCCCTGCATCTCAGCCCTCAAACCTTCATTACCTCTTCACTAATTTGCCTTTTAGGCAATGCTTCTTCCATGCCCATCTTCCTAGGACCTTAAACATTTTTCTAAGATGTTCAAAAATGATGAAAAATTATGAATCATTTTATTCAGGCAAGGGAACTGACAATTCATGGCAGCATATTTTAGGACTTGCCAAGATTAAGAGTGATTCTTTCCATTACAATGAGATGGAAGCTTCAGGACATCAAGAGACAAAAAGCAGCCAGAGGAGCTTACTGTCCCTTTATTTCCCATGAAACACAATGCTGCGTGGTGCTCATATTGTGCCCTCACTGCTTCCCATCCTTCGCCAAAGCAGGGATGTCATCCAGTGTTCCAGCTGTTCTACAGCCTGTGCTGGGGTGGCTGGCTGGGAACAGGGGACACAGAAGGGTGTTGCTTTCATGCCATAGCTGTGCTCTGGCCCTCTACACAGGCAATCAGTGACTCTCTCAGGGCAGAAGCCTGTGGGAATGTCCAGTCTGACTCTGTCCTTATTTGACCCATGAAGGGCAAATGTCTCTCCACTATCAGAAAATGAATGCACAAATACAACCTCCAAATAAAGGGGGACTTGCAGAGGAGATTGTAGTTCCCACTCCCTTGATGTCAGCTATCTTCTGGAAAAAGGGCTTGAGACTTAGTGTCTTTTGTCTAAGAACCATGGTCACAATTTATTAACCTCTTCTGTTCTTCTTACAGGGGAAACATCAGAATGTAAGGTGCTCAGGTCAACTATTACACAAGCCCAGGTACGCCCAGCCCTGCACTAGGCATCTTGCAGCACCTTATTTAGATGAAACAGTGGTCTGACAGGAAGACATTATTACTACTAATTTTCTAGCAAGTTATATAACATGCTGAAATAATCACCAACTTGGTAAGTAATTGACATGGAATGTGGACCTGAGTTTAGCTGACGCCTAAAATGATGCTAATTCCACTGCATTGTTGTTCGGTATTTCCCAAGCTTGTCTGCTAAGACACTCAGGGTGAGGTGAGCACTCGTTAAAACTCTGATCCTGGGTCGTGATGCAGATCTAAGACATCAGAATCTTTTAGAAATGAGTACAGGAGGCCGGTCGTGGTGGCTCATGCCTGTAATACAAGCAGTTTGGGAGGCCGAGGCGGCCAGATCACGAGGTCAGGAGATTGAGACCATCTTGGCTAACACATCTCTACTAAAAATACAAAAAATTAGCTGGGCATTGTGGCATGCACCTGTAGTCCCAGCTACTCAGGAGGCCAAGGCAGGAGGGAGAACTGCCTGAATTTGAGAGGTGGAGATTGCAGTGAGCCAAGATTGCGCCACTGCACTCCAGCCTGGGCCACAGAGTGAGACTCCCTCTAAAAAAAAAAAAAAAAAAAAAAAGAAAAGAAAAGAAAAGAAATGGGTACAGGAATTTGCTCCAGGTGACTCTCATCAGGCAAGTTAGTTAAATGCTGCCGTAATGCCTTAAATGCTTTTTTTTTTAAATCCAATAATTCTTAGTGAAGTGTGTGCTAAGAAAGTCTTTTTTTCTTTTTCATGAACTTTTTATTTTGGAATAACTTTAGATTCACACATAAGTAGCAAAAATAATACAATTTCCGTATACTTCCTTGGACCTAATTCTCCCTAATGTTAACTTCTTACAAAACCATGGTACATTTGTCACAGCTAAGACACTAACATCGACAAATTACTATTAACTTCACTCCAGACCTTATTCAGCTTCCACCTATATTTACCCTAATGCCCATTTAGTATTCCAGGATCCAATCCAGGGTACTACAATGTATTTAACGGAGAGACTTTTGGTAGTACAAATGTTCTGAACTAAAGCTAATCATGAGTACACCTAACAGCACAGCAATTGCACTCCTATATGTATACACAGCTAATGACATATATGATAATGTTTACAGCAGCAGTCTTTAATGCAGGTAAAATATAGACACAACTCATATATAGTAGAATAGATAAATAAAATGTATATTCATGCAATGTGTGAGAAATAGAAAGGTTCTTCTTCAAAGTTTCATTTCTTGTTAAAGAATAAATCCTTCTTGCTTTTTGCTAATAACTCGTTGTTAAGGCCTACCCTATGTAGCTGTTAAACATGCCGTGCTTACAGGTGTGTAGTATATTCTATGTCCTTGTACTTTAACCAAGATATCTGTGCTGCTGGATGTGCTCACAGGCATCTCCCAGCTCACAGCCTATGCCCCTTCCTTATTTGGACTTCCTTTTTGTTCTCCATTGCTTTTTACCTGTTTAGAAAAGTTCTCCATTGCTTTTTACCTGTTTAGAAAAGTTATTAGCCAATCGGGTTTTAGTTTAGATTATGAGGTCTGGCTCCAACCAATGGAGATCAGACACAGAAGTAAGGACAACCCCAAATGTGTAAGGGATAAATATGTCTGTTTTTCCTTTGTTCGTTGTACTCTTGTGACAAGGTTGCTAGTGAGGGTACCCTTTCTGCAGGAAGTAAAGATTGTCTTGCTGAGAGATCCTTTGTCCCAATGCTGACTTTTCTTTGTCACACCAAAAATTTGCATATAACACAATGGAATATTGTGTAGAAATGAGAAGGAATAAACTATTGCTACTTACAATAATGAGGATGGATCTTGCAAACATGATGTTGTGGATATGATGCAATGCAAGAAACGGCACACACTATAGGCTTCCACTTACAAAACATTAAGACAGGCAAAACCAAACTATAGAATTTGAAGTCAGAATACCTTTGGGAGGGGTGGTGTCTGAGATAGGCAAGAGATTTTGGGGTGCCGGAATGTTCCATTTTCTTGAGCTGCAGGCTGGTGCCACTGGTGCGTTCGCTTTGTGAAAGTTTATCAAACTGTGTACTTTAAGATTTGTGCAGTTGTCTGCACATATTTTATTCTTCTTTAAAATTCTCTAAACACAGAATGAAGTGTTTCTATAGAAAAGCAGAACAGTGGCTTTGGGACAGCAGCTTTAATTTATATCTGAAAATAAATTAGCTTGATGCAGCAAATTGGATACAACTGATTGTACAGTCACCCTGTGCTAGAAAACAAGCATGGCTCCTTGGCTAATTAACAGACACCGGGGCATTCTCCTCCTCCCGGAAATGTTCATTGGCATGTGCTTTTAGGGTAGGGTGCGACTTTTACAATAAAAAGGTTTGCCAGCTGGTGGCATGAGATGCATCCTTCCTAGTAGAGTGGGGCCATGCTGCGGGGACACATGGAGAGACAGGCTGGCCCCAAGCGTGAGGAACAGCCCTTCATGTGCACAGGTGACTGCAGGAGGCAGGGTGCAGGCTGCCCTTCTTGTCCTGATGAGAGCTGTGACATCAGGACACATCACCAAGGACTGGGCATAGTAAGTAGGTGGTCAGCTCAAACATCACCTCGTAACCTCTTTCTGTCCCAACAGTCTCTGTCACCTCTATCATCTACCCTCTGCCCTCCACAGCCAGCCTTACACAGCAGTAGCTCCTACCAGCCACCAGTTCCACCATCTCTGTTCTCAAACCCCACCCTGCACTGACTCCTTCTCACTTAGACCCCTCTTGTGTCTTTTCTGAAATTTTCCAGTTGTTTCCCAGTGCCTCCCTCTACCTGTCTGCTATGTAGAGGTGTAAAAGTGGTCCTTTCAAAAACTGAAATGTGCTTGTTTGGATTCTGGGATTAAACTCCATTATCTCCGTAGCTGTGAAGACAAAACTTGCCCCCTGGTACTAGTTATGGTCTGGATGTGTCTTCCAAATTCATATATTGAAACTTAACTGCCAACATGATGGTATGAAGAGGTGGCATCCTTAGGAGGTGCAGAGCCCTCATGAATGGGATTAGCGGCCTCTTTTAGAAGAGGTTGAAGGGAGCTCTCAGGACCTTTCTGCCCTTTCATCGTGTGAGGACACAGCATTTGAGGCACCATCTTGGATGCAGAGAGCAGCCCTCAGCAGACACCAACCTACTAGTTCTTTGACTTTGAACTTCCCAGCCTCCAGAACTGTGAGAAACAAGTTTCTATTATTTATAAATTACCCAGCCTCAGGAATTTGGTTATAGTAGTACAAATGAGCTAAGATAGTACTTAGGTCCTGTATGCTCTTTCTGGAATGTTCTCCCCTCAGCCACCAACAAGGCTTGTTCTCTTGCCTCCTGTAGAACATGTTTCAAACGTTCAAGCTAAAATGCAACCTCTTTATCCCCCTCCCCATAGGTGTATTTGGCCTTAGTCCTTGTCATATAATATATGTTGTGCTTCACTTGTCTTACCTGTTGTCTTTTCCTTCAACTTCAGGACCTTATTCCACTCTGTGCCAATGGAGTTTCTGCAAAGGCAGGGATTTTTCCTATGCCAGTTGCTCTCACATTGCCTGGCACTCCATGTGTTAACTGCACTGTGGAATGAATCTGAGCTTGGCTTACTTCTCCAGGTGTATCCTCTGCCATGTCCCTACAAATTCACTGTATCCCAGTCCCTTGTGATCCACATCATTCCCCCACATGTCAGTGCACGCTGTTCCTTCCTCCTGCAATGCCCATCTCCCCTTTCTACACATACCAAGCTCGCCTTTATCCTCTGGATTCCACTGGACATTCAGCAACTCCGTAATGCCTTCCCACAGTGCACACACAGTGCATGGACCACCCTGGATGCTACTGGCTTGTTCAGGCCTCAGCCTTCGCCGGAGACATTAAGCAAACCCAGGGCCAGACAGTGCCATTGTGTCTTCCCCCCGAGCCTGGTTCTTTAGATATGTGAAGAGAGAATACATAAAGTGCGTGCCTAAAGACATACAGGCAGTTAGTCCCAAGGACCACACTAGTTTCCGGATATGCTGGTCTTCCATTCACGATACTTTTACTTGTTATTTCCGTTACAGAACTCCTTTGAGAAGGAGTTCTCACCAACCTTCCTGAAACTCACATTCCTCAAATTCCTTACATTAATCAAAATGTCATGTAATTAATTGCTTTTCATGAAGAGGCTCTTACCGCATAGATTATTTTGAGATGTTTTGAAATTACTCAAGCAAAAAAAAGATATCCTGGGCAAACTGCAGGTTATTGTAACCTCAAACCTTTTAGCTGGAAGTTTGAAATGCTCCCCTACTTTCTTTCCTGGATAGTTGGAGCTTTATCGAGGCTTTCTTATTTGTTTGAAGTTGTCTTCTCTCAAGGTCTCAGTCAACAGCGGCTTTGGAGAACTGAGCTGTTTTATGGCTCATCTCCAGGCCCTCTGAGGGGTGGTGCCTGCACACACCTCCACAGGCAGCCTAAATGGCAAGGTCGAGGTTGAACTTAGGTGATGACGTCTTTTCGTTTTCTATCTTCCTTATTGGTCCTGGCATCTCATCAGCATAGGGACCAGGTAACACTAAGGGGAAAGCATTCAGATTAGCGCATGCCCATCACTGCACAAACCCAACCAGATTTGGCAAGGCCCAATTCCTCCCCCTCCTTCACTCCTCCCACCCAGCCTGAGGCTCATTTTCCCTTCCTACTAGAGTGCTGCTTGTTTTCACCGGTTGCTAAGCAGCGTGTAACATGCTGGCAGGGCTTGCAATGGCCTATCCTCTCCCAGCAGGCTCTTTGGATTAACCCCATGTGAAAAAATGGAGTTTCCAAACACAGGGCTGTGTCACAGTCCAGAGAAGCCAGACCCAGAGTCGATAACAAGCCACGCCGTGCTTTGAGGGGCACAGATTCCGATGGGCCCCAGATCCAAGGCCACTGGCACTTGACTTTGAGTTCTGGCCCCACCCCTTAGTAACTGAGTGACTTCTAGGAAGTGACTGACCCTCTCCAACTAAGTCTTAGTTTTCTCATCTGTGAAGGGGGTTAGGCTGGTGCGGTGGCTCACGCCTGTAATCCCAGCACTTTGGGAGACCAAAGCAGGTGGATCACCTGAGGTCAGGAGTTCAAGCCCAGCTTGGTGACCAACATGGTGAAATCCCATCTCTACTAAATACAAAAAATTAGCCAGGCGTGGTAGCACAATGCCTGTAATCCCAGCTCCTTGGGAGGCTGAAGCAGAAGATTGCTTGAACCTGGGAGGTGGAGGTTGCAGTAAGCCGAGATTGCGCCATTACACCTCAGCCTGGGCAACAAGAGTGAAACTCTGTCTCAAAAAAAAAAAAAAAAAAAAAGGATAATGGTATAATTTCTGCACATGTCATTCTGAGGATTAAATGAGTTAAGCGTGAAAAGTGCCCAGAGTCCATTATGTAGTGAGAACCCAGAACTCACGGTGTGTTAGCTGCTAGTCAAGTGATTTGCACAGCACTGCCATGTCTACCATCAGCCTCCACATCACCGCAAGTCACCTGGCTAACTGTTGATACTTCCATTTTAAAGATGGAAAACAGGCACCCAGAGGCAAGGGGGCTTGCTCAAAGCCAAACATCTGAACTAGGCTTGGCGTCAGGTTTCCTAATGACTTGTTTTGTGTTTTTCCTACTTTGTCACAGCGCCCCAGAGATACCTACGTCTCAATATTCCTTCCATCCGGACTTTTCTTTGAGGAAGAGAAAGTAATTGGAGGCAAGGGAGTCTGTGCATCTTGCTTCCCACTTTGAAACAATGTAACTTTTGATCAATACTAAATCATCCCCAAGATGAAAATTATGTGTGCCTCCATTGTCTGTCTAGCATTATGGGATTGAACAAATGACATGGACTTCACCTGAGACTATGAGGACTGGACAAGGCAAAACTGGTCTTGAGGTACGTGGTGTGAAATCATGCTTCCAATCTGTAAAGTGACAGGGCCGTAGAAAAGCTGAGCTTCACAAAATAAAAGATAGTGAGAAGACATCAAACCACCCAAGGAAAAGTGGATAATTTTAAGTCTTTTTCTCTGGACTCCTAATGACTCTAATTACACTGCTTCTGCTTTTTAGAGTCAGTTAATTCAGCTGATTGCTAAAAAGGCAGCAAATTTGATCCTTGAAACTACAATTTCACTTTGTTCTGTGATAGCCCTGGGCTGCACTTTACCCTAGCCTGCTCAGGGTCTCTCGGGGGAACCTGGTGAGAGGAGGTGGGTAGTGACTTTCCACTCTTTTGTAGAATCAACTTTAAGACTATAAGCACTAGGTGGCATTTTGGGTATCACTTTCAAACATTTTTCTTATGTCCTGGACCATTCTGTAGTTAATACTGTCTTTAAATTCACTCAGTTATTTATAATTTTAGAAGCTTTAAAACACTGTTTTATTAGTCGGGATAGGCTAGGCTTTGTTGCAGTACCAAATAAACCCTGATATTGCAAAGGCTTAACACAGCAAACGTGTGGTTTTCCATATGAACAAAAGCTCAACATCACTGATCGTTAGAGAAATGCAAATCAAAACCACAATGAGATACCATCTCATGCCAGTCAAAATGGCGAGTATTAAAAAGTCAAGAAATGATAGATGCTAGAAAGGCTGTGGAGAAATAGGATCACTTTTACACTGTTGGTGAGATATAAATTAGTGCAACCATTGTGGAAGACAGTGTGGCGACTCCTCAAGGATCTAGAACCAGAAATACCATTTGACCCAGCAATCCCATTACTGAGTATATACCCAAAAGAATACGAATCATTCTATTATAGAAATACATGCACACGTACATTTATTGCAGCACTATTTACTATAGAAAAGACTTGGAACCAACCCAAATGCCCATGATGATAGACTGGATAAAGAAAATGTGGTACATATACACCATGGAATACTATACAGACATAACAAAGAATGACATTATGTCTTTTGCAGGAATATGGATGGAAGTGGAGGCCATTATCCTTAGCAAACTAATGCAGGAACAGAAAACCAAATATCAATATTTTCACTTATAAGTGGGAGCTAAATGATGAGAACACATGGAACATAGAGGAGAATAATAGCCAGTCGGGCCTGTCAGAGGGTAGAGGGTGGGAAGAGGGAGAATATAAGGAAAAATAATTAATGGGTACCAGGATTAATACTAGGAGGATGAAATAATCTGTATAACAAACTCCCATGGCACAAGTTTGCCTATATAACAAACCTGCATATGTACTCTTCAATTTAAAACATTTTTTTTAAATGGTAAAAATTTTAAAAAGAAGATAAAAAATGAATATTACTTTAGTATTCTAGTATAATTACTCTATTGGTTTTTAGCTATACGTCTTTGCATTAGTTTTTAGGGTTGCTATCAGGATTACCATATGTATACCAATCACTATTTCACATTTATAAACATACATATGTCTATTATAATATATGGACACTCTGGTTGATATATTGTAGAGAGCCTGAATTAGGTTTTTTTTTTCCTGTAAATAAGGTTGAATTTTGTTCTGGCAGTAAGTTGAGCTAATGAAAGATCCTTTGTTCTTGTTAGGTTTCAGTCTTCAGCTTAGTCCTAGAGTCTGACATATAATCTGGAGCATGGCTCTTACTGAAGAACTTGGCCTTTCTGAAGTTTCAGCGGCATTCCCAAGATGGTAAGTGATGTCTCTCAACTTTGGCTGAGCCAGGACTTCAATGTATGATCATAATTTAGTTCCCAACTATGTGGCAGGCAATTCCTGCTAGATCAATCAGTCTTGTCCTGTGCTTGAGATGACTAGCCCATGTCCCTGTCACCCTGTTGAATCTCAGATATATATTTGTGTTTCTGTTCATACGCAGCCACTTCTTCTCAGGTCCCCTGCTTCACAAATTCCACCTACTCCAGAAGTCTCTCTCACTGTTACCTCTGCTACTTCAGCTCAACAACGTTGTTGTTCCACCTGGCCTTTACTTCCAGCCTCTATCAAAAAAAAAAAAATGTCCTTGACAAAATCTGAGATGATGGAGAGGCTCACTTTGAGTGTTTCTGTTTTCTCAATGTTCAGTCATGTGCTGACTGCTGTTCAATGCCTGAACAAAATTGCCTCACATAGTTTGTTAATTTTTATGTTGTATTTGATACTCTGGTGTTGACAAAAGTCTAATAGCTATTGCTCTGCCATGGCTAGAAGCAGAAATTTCTTTGTGCTATTTTAGAACTGTAATAGACTGTAATGTGGTATCCTTGATTGGATCGTAAAACATTAAAAAGGCATTAACTGGAAAACTGGTAAAATCCAAATAAAGTTTGCAAGTTTACTTAATAGAAATGTACCAATGTTAATCTTTTGGTTTTGAAAAAGATACCTTGGTTATGTAGGATATTAAAAATAGGAGAAACTGAGTGAAAGGTGTACAATGAACTGTTCACTGTTTTTGCAAATCTAAAATTATTTTTAAATAAATCACTTATTTAAAATGTAATGTTGTGTGCTATAGATGTTTATAATAATAACTGACACTTACCTAGCATTTGCAATGCCAAGTATTGTTTTAAATTCTTTCATATGTTAACTTACTCTTCCTCACCAGAAAAACAACCCTGCGTGGTAGGTGTTACAAACATCTCCATTTTACAGATGAGAAAACTGCAGCATAGAGAGGTTAAGGTAGTAAATGGTAGAACTGGAATCTGAATTAAGGCAATCTGGCTCTATGATCCAGGCTTTTAAACCACCATGCAATACTTCCTCATTTTATCAGCTGAAAGTGCTGCTCTGTAATAAGTAAATACAGGTAGGAACAATTATAGCTCAATAAATGCTGATGTACGTTTAAGGACTCAGTGTTACAAGAGTTACATAGAAACAGGAGGCCAAAAATACCAAAGGGAGGCACCTGTATCATACATTTCTTTCCAATGCCAGGCATTACTTAAGTCATCAAAACATTTAGTCCCCATTACTAAATATCTTAGTTCATTTTTTGCTGCTGTAAAAGAATACCTCAGACTGGGTAACTTATACATAATATAAGTTTATCGTCCCAGTGGAAGGTCTTCAGTTGGCAGTGCACACATGGAGCTACCGTCTCCTATGATAACAATGCCTTCTTCTCAAATACCTCCTTCAGGACCTGCCTGAGGCTGTTTTACAGTTAACTTTTTAAACATAAGTAGGTTCTGGAGGCTGGGAAGTCTAAGATTGAGGGGCAGTATCTTGTGAGGGTCTTCTTGCTATGTCATAACATGGCCAAGGCATCACATGGAGAGAGAGCCTGTGCAAGAGGGAAGGGGCTGAACTCATCCTTTATAAGGATGCCACAACTACCATAATGAATCCACTGTCATATCACAGAATTAACTTACTTATGAGGACAAAGCCCTTATGACCTAATCACCTCTTAAAAGCCCTACCTCTCAACACTGTTGCATTGGGAATTCAGTTTCCAACACATGACTTTTTGGGACACATTCAAACCATAACACTAAGGGATAAGAGTAGAAAAGGAAGAAGGGAAATAAACGCTAAATATTTATTCTCAAGTAAGCTGAGTTAACTGAGAAATTATTGTTTCTTTTTTCAGAGTGATGGATGCCCTTAAAAATATGTGTTCAAGTTATTTCTGCTACTAAGATAAAGTGAGCACTTTTAAGCTAGTTGAGCTGTTTTATAGAAAATAGAGTTATATTTTTGTACATGAGTCATCATGTATAAATTTCAAACTGGCTGCAAATGCAAATCATGTTATGTCACATTCTCACTGAAAACTATTTAGTGGCTTCCCCACTCCCTTAGGTAAAGTCCCAACTCATTCTACAGCATAAAGGGCCTTCTTATTAGTTTCCCAGCATCATCTATTTATCTTTTGCTCTCTTTGTTCCAGTAATTTATTTTTAAGATTTTCATGTAAAGTTTTTTACCGGCTTTGTATCAATTTCTTTTTCTTCTTTTTTGAGACAGAGTCTCACTCTGTCACCCAGGCTGGAATGCAGTGGCTCGGCTCACCGTACCTCCACCTCCCCTGTTCATGCGATTCTCCTGCCTCAGAGGAGTAGCTGGAATTACAGGCACCCATCACCACGCCCAGCTAATTTAAAAAATATTTTTAGTAGAGCCAGGGTTTCACCATGTTGGCCAAGCTGGTTTAGAACTCCTTACCTCAAGTGATCTGCCCGCCTTGGCCTCCCAAAGTCCTAGGATTACAGGTATGATCCACCATGCCTGGTCATTTGCAATTTCTTAAAAGAAATCTCTCCTCTCCAGTAGGGTCCTAGTGGAGGAAGGAGAAGGGATGTGGCATTGTATAAGTCTGCTTACAATGAGGAAGAAATTGTGTATGGTGTGTGTGTAATAAGCTTATGTTTTAGAACAGTTTTAGATTTACAGAAAAATTGTGAAGATAATACAGGCAGATACCATACACAATTTTGGGTTGCTTAAAGATGAAGATATGTTCTGAGAAATGTATTGTTAGGCAATTTCATTATAGTCTGAACATCATAGGCATAGGGTATACTTACAGAAACCTAGATGCTGTAGCCCACTGCACAACTAGGCTATATGGTATAGTCTATTTCTCTTAGGCTACAAATATATATAGCATGTCATTGTACCAAATACTGCAGACAATTGTAACACAATAGTATTTATGGTTTTTAGATATTAAACATATCTAAATATAGAGAAGATACAGTGAAAATATGCAATTTGGGAAGCAAAGCGGGGAGTCTTGCTTGAGCCCAGGAGTTCAAGACCGGCCTGTGTACCATAAGGAGATAGCATCTCTAAAACAAAAACAAAAATGATAATAATTATAGTAAAAGATAAAAGATGGTATACTTGCAGAGAGCACACATCACGAAGGGAGCTTGCAGGATTGGAAGTTACTCTGAGTGAGTCAGTGAGTGAGTGATCAGTGAATGTGAACTAGACGATTACTATATACCACCATAGACTGAACACTAAGTGCTTAGGCTACATGAAATTTATTGAAAAAATTTTATTTCTTCAACAATAAATTAAACTTCGCTTATTGCAACTTTTTAACTTTTTAATTTTTTAACTTTTTGACTTTTTGTAGTAAAATTTAGCTAAAAACACAAATACCTTGTACAATTGTACAGAAATAATTTCTTTATCTCCTTATTCTCTAAGCATTTTAGTATTAATTATTTTTTACTCTTTAAAATTCTTTGTTAAAAATTAAGACATAAACTCACACATTAGCCTATGCCTGCACAGAGTCAGGATCATCAACATCACTGTCTTTCACCTCACATCTTGTCCACTGGAAAGTGTTCAGGGGCAGTAACATGCAGGAACATCTGCTGTGATAACACTGTCTTCTTCTGAAATACCTCCTGAACAAACTGCATGAGGCTGTTTTACAGTTAACTTGTTTTTTTTTTTTTTTTTTTTTTTTAAGATGGGGTTTCACCATGATGACCAGGCTGGTCTTGAACTCCAGACCTCAGGTGATCCACCCACCTCGGCCTCCCAAAGTGCTAGGATTACAGGCGTGAGCCACCGCGCCTGGCCAACTTGTTTTTTTTAATAAAAGTAGAAGGTGTACACTCTAAAGTAATGATAAAGGCCAGGTGCAGTGGCTCATGCCTGTAACCCCAGCACTTTGGGAGATCAAGGCTGGAGGATCACTTGAGCTCAGGAGTTTGAGACCAGGCCTGGCAACATAGTGAGACCTTATCTCTACATTTTTTTTTTTTTTAATAACAGGATGTGGTGACTCCTGCCTGTGGTCTCAGCTTCTTGCTTGAATCTGGAAGGTTGAAGTGCAGTGAGCTGTGATTGCACCACTGTACCCAAGCCTGAGTGACAGAATGAGACCTTTTCTCAAAAACATAAAAAAAAAGATAAAATAAAATAATGATGAAAAGTATAGTATGGTGATACATAAATCAGTTACAGTCATTTATTATCATTATCATTATCAAGTGTTACATATTGTACATAATTGTAAGTGCAATACTTTTATAAGACTGGTAGTAAAGTAGATTTGTTTACACAAACATCCCTACAAACACATGAGGAATGCCTTGCACTACATTACAATGGCTATGAGGTCACTAGGCAATTGAAATTTTTCAGCTCCATTGTAATCTTATAGAACCACTATTATATATATAGTCCATCATGGACTGTAATGTTGTTATGTAATTCATGACTGTAATGACAGTATTCCACTTCTAGCTTCCCCTGTTATTAACATCTTAATTACTATCTGTCTTGGTCCACTTTGTGTTGCCATAAATGAACACCTGGGACTGAGCAATTTATTTAAGAAAAGAGGTTAATGTGGCTAACGGTTCTGCAGGCTTTATAAGAAGCATGGTCTGTTTCCAGTGAGAGCCTCAGACTGTTTTCATTCATGGTGGAAGGCAAAGGGGAGCCAGTGTATGCAGAGATCACATAGTGAGAGAGCAAGCAAGAGAGAGAGGGAGAAGGTGCCAGCTTTTTAAAAAATTTTATTTATTTATTTATTTTTTATTTAAACAACCAGCTCTCACAGGTACTAATAGAGTGAGAACTCACTCATACCCTATTCCCCCAGGAGGACATTAATCTATTTAGGAAGAATCTACTTGTGACCCAAACACCTCCCATTAGGCCCCACCTCTAACACTGGGGATCAAATTTCAAGATGAAATTTGGTGGGAACAAACTAATTATATCCAAACTATGGCAGTATGGTACATTTGTTATGATTAATGAACCTATATTGATACAATATTATTAATTCAAGTCCATACTTATTCAGATTTCCTTAGTTTTTACTTAAAATACTTATGTTCTAGGATCCTTTCTGTAATACATTATGTTTAATCATCATGTTGCTGTAGGATATTTTCGATGTGACAGTTTGTCAGACTTTCCTAGTTTTGGTAATCTTTACAGCTTTGAGGAGTACTGGTCAGTTATTGTATAGAATGTTCCTCAATTGGAATTTGTTTGATGTTTTTCTTATGATTAGACTGGGCTTATGGGTTTTTGGGAGCAACACCATAGAGGTGAAGTGTCATTTTCATCACATCATATCAAAGACACTTGCTAGCAACGTGACTTGGCTGTTAAGACTTTGATCACCTGGTTGAGGTAGTATTTGTAAGGTTTCTACACCGTTAAGTTTCTTCCCCCCATCAACCCTCCTCCCTTACTGTATTCTTTGGAAATAAATCACTACCCACAATCCACACTTAAGGAGTGAGGAATTATGTTTCACCTCCATGAGGCAAAGTATCTATATAAACTTTCTTGTAATTCTTCTACATGGGAGATTAGTCTCTTCTTCCCTGTTTACTTATTTATTCAATTATTTATTTATATTAATATGGACTCATGGGTATTTATTTCATACTTTGAGTTATAATATATTACTACTTTGTTTTATTGCTCAAATGGTGCCAGCTTTGTCCAGTGAGAGCTCATTTCATAGCTTCTGTATCTCTTTGACATACTCCCATCATTATGGATTTGTTATTGTTAGTGGTTTTTTTTTTACTACTTCTATTTTTTTTAAGATGGAGTCTCACTCTGTTGCCTAGACTGGAGTGCAGTGTAGCCATCTTGGCTCACTGCTTCTGCAACCTCTGTCTCCTGGGTTCAAGCAATTCTCCTGCCTCAGCCTCCTGAGTAGCTGAGACTACAAGTGCACGCCACCACACCTGGCTAATTTTTTATATTTTTAGTAGAAACGGGGTTTCACCATATTGGCCAGGGTGATCTTGAAGTCTTGACCTTGTGATCTGCCCTCCTTGGCCTCCCAAAGTGCTGGGATTACAGAAATGAGCCACTGTGCCCAACCCCCCCTTCTTACTTTTTAGCACTGAAACATTCTCCTGACTCATCTTGAACATTTCTTGCCCTGGTTCTAGAATCAGCCATGTCTCTAAGGAACACTGGTTCCATTGACTGGGCAATAGTATTAAGATCCATGGTCTGGGTGCTAGGCATGTTTGTTGCTACTGGAGCATCAGTGCTTCTAGGCCTTCCTAGCTGACAAATTATGAAAATATATGTGTGTAAACTAATCACTGTATATACACATATCTATAAATATTTCTATATGGAACCATCTTTATATTAAGTAAACACAAGTTCACACTGATGTCTCCAACTCTAATCCTTTACCACATGGATCTTTCTAGCCTTCGTTCCTTGCTTATCTGTAAACTCCAATTTCAAGATTTAGTAACTGGGCTCTCACCATACCATAAGCCTTCTATTTACTTTAATTTCAGTGTATTGTTTTCAATAATGGGAAATAACATTATCAAGTAGAGTACAGTGCCTATGAACAATTTCTTTCTTTATTTCTTTTTTATAGAGATGAGGTCTCACTATGTTGCCCAGGCTGGTCTCAAACTTCTGGGTTCAATGATACTTCCACCTTGGCCTCCCAAAGTGTTGAGATGACAGGTGTGAGCCACCACACCCAGCTATGAACCATTTCTTTTCATTTTAATATTACAGACTCCACTAATTTCTAAAGTAACTTGGGTAAATACCATTTCCTCTATGCCCTTAAGTGAGGTTATTGTTTTGTTATATTCTGCAACCCATTCTGGGAGCCTGCTACCTTCTAAGTGATTTTCTTTTAAATTTCTGTACACTAAGATTTACTCTTGTTGCTGTAAAGTTCTGAATTTTGACAAATACATGGTGTCAAATACCCATCATTACCATATCATATAGAATTTCACTGCCCTAAAAATAACCCCTGTTCTTGACCCATTTATCTCTTATCTCTACCTTTTTTTTTTTTTTAGATAAGTTCTCACTACAGGTTTAATGGACTGGGTCCAAGTGATCTTCCCACCTCAGGCTCCCAAGTAGCTGGGACTATAAGTGCATGCCGCCACATTGTCTTTTTTTGTTTGTTTGTTTTGTGTAGACAGAATTTTGTCATGTTGCCCAGGCTGGTTTCAAATTCCTGAGCTCATGCGATCTACCCACCTTGGTCCAAGTGCTGGGATTTCAGGGGTAAACCATCATTCCTGGCTCCTTTTCCTCATTTATAATCCCTGGCCACCACTGATTTTTTTTTTTTTTTTTTTTTTTTTTTTACTATATAGTTTTGACTTTTTCAGAATGTCATATAGTCAGAATCATATAGTATGTAGCCTTTTCAGATTGGCTTTTTCCCCCTTAGCAATTAATTTTACGTTTAAGCTTCATCCATGTCTTTCCATAGCTTGATTTCTTTATATCTTGGAATAATATTCCATTATATGGATATGGCACAGTTTATCTATTAATCTGTTGAAGGACATTTGTTTGTCTCTAAGATTTGACAATTTTGAATAAAGCTGCTAAAATATTTGTCTATGGGTTTCCATGTTTACATAAGTTTCAGCTCATTTGGGTAAATACCTAGAAAGACAATTGCTGAATTGTTTGGTACGAGTATCTTTAGCTTTTTAAGACGCTGCCAAATTGTCTTCTAAAATATTGCCAGCGAACAATAAGAGTTACTGTTGCTCTACATCCTTTCCAGCATCTATATTGTCAGAGGTTTGGAATTTAGCTGTTAATGTTTTAGTAGGTGTGTAGTGGAATCTCCTTGTTGTTTTAATCTGCAATTCCATAATGACAAATGATGGTGAGCATCTTTTCTTGTGCTTATTTATTATTTGTGTATCTTCTTTGTTTCTTTTTTTAATTTTTAATTTTATTTATTTATTTATTTTTGAGACAGAGTCTTGCTCTGTCATCCAGGCTGGAGTGCAGTAGTATGATCTCGGCTCATTGCAACCTCTACCTCCCAGGATCAAGCAATTCTCCCTGCCTCAGCCTCCTGAGTAGCTGGGATTACAGGCATCTGCCACCACACCTGGCTAGTTTTTGTATTTTTAGTAGAGCTCAGATTTTGCCATGTTGATAGGCTGGTCTAGAACTCCTGACCTCAGGTGATCCACCCGCCTCAGCCTCCCAAAGTGCTGGGGTTATGGGCATGAGCTACCACGCCTGCCTGTGTATCTTCTTTGGTGAGTGGTCTGTTCAGATCTTTTGCCAATTAAAAAATTCAGAGTGAACCGGCAACCAACAGAACGGGAAAAATCTTTTTTACAAGCTACCCACAAAGGGCTAATATCCAGAATCTACAAAGAACTAAAGCAGATTTACAAGAAAAAAAAACCCAACCCCATCAAAAAGTGGGCAGAGGATATGAACAGACACTTTTCAAAAGAAGACATTTATGTGGACAACAAACATGAAAAAATGTTCATCATCACTGGTCATTAGAGAAATGCAAATCAAAACCACACTGAGATACCATCTCACGCCGGTTAGAATGGCAATCATTAAAAAATCTGGAGACAGATGCTGGCGAGGATGTGGAGAAATAGGAACACTTTTACACTGTTGGTGAGACTAAATTAGTGCAACCATTGTGGAAGACAGTGTGGCGATTCCTCAAGGATCTAGAAATAGAAATACCATTTGACCCAGCAGTCCCATTACTGGGTATATACCCAAAGGATTATAAATCATTCTATTATAAAGACACATGCACACGTATGTTAATAGTGGCACTATTTACAATAGCAAAGACCTGGAACCAACCCAAATGCCCATCAATGATAGACTGGACAAA